>OU862931.1:24616981-24855371 GCA_917880885.1 Limnephilus marmoratus | reverse complement strand
TTATTCCTATTATAAGCAATAATTATCAGCCTGAAACACTCATCCACAATGAAAAATCTTCCGAGAAAAGATACATGACGCCAACGGGACTTGAACCCGTGTCCTCTCGATTGCCGGTCGATTGCTCTTGACCACTGAGCTATGGCGGCTTATCTCGTACCCGCCAAATGATTCAATATATGCTAGTGTTTCATTCAACAATTACTGCTTATTATATTTTTTCCACCTGAAAACAACCAACTTTATTTTGCGAGAGAAACATTGTAAGTGTTAAGTCCCTCGCTAGGTGGCGTCGAGACAAATTATGTCTTCATTTATTGGGGAAATACTTAAACTTGTCAAATATTAATTATTATTTTTAATTGTAAAACTAACGTTTTTAAGACAAGAATTTTTATGCATAGCACAAAGGGTAACAATTATTATAAGCAATAATTATCAGCCTGAAACACTCATCCACATTGAAAAATCTTCCGAGAAAAGATACATGACGCCAACGGGACTTGAACCCGTGTCCTCTCGATTGCCGGTCGATTGCTCTTGACCACTGAGCTATGGCGGCTTATCTCGTACCCGCCAAATGATTCAATATATGCTAGTGTTTCATTTAACAATTACTGCTTATTATATTTTTTCCACCTGAAAACAACCAACTTTATTTTGCGAGAGAAACATTGTAAGTGTTAAGTCCCTCGCTAGGTGGCGTCGAGACAAATTATGTCTTCATTTATTGGGGAAATACTTAAACTTGTCAAATATTAATTATTATTTTTTAATTGTAAAACTAACGTTTTTAAGACAAGATTTTTTATGCATAGCACAAAGGGTAACAATTATTATAAGCAATAATTATCAGCCTGAAACACTCATCCACATTGAAAAATCTTCCGAGAAAAGATACATGACGCCAACGGGACTTGAACCCGTGTCCTCTCGATTGCCGGTCGATTGCTCTTGACCAACTGAGCTATGGCGGCTTATCTCGTACCCGCCAAATGATTCAATATATGCTAGTGTTTCATTTAACAATTACTGCTTATTATATTTTTTCCACCTGAAAACAACCAACCTTTATTTTTGCGAGAGAAACATTGTAAGTGTTAAGTCCCTCGCTAGGTGGCGTCGAGACAAATTATGTCTTCATATATTGGGGAAATACTTAAACTTGTCAAATATTAAATATTATTTTTAATTGTAAAACTAACGTTTTTAAGACAAGATTTTTTATGCATAGCACAAAGGGTAACAATTATTATAAGCAATAATTATCAGCCTGAAACACTCATCCACATTGA
This sequence comes from Limnephilus marmoratus, assembly GCA_917880885.1. Classification (NCBI taxonomy): domain Eukaryota; kingdom Metazoa; phylum Arthropoda; class Insecta; order Trichoptera; family Limnephilidae; genus Limnephilus; species Limnephilus marmoratus. Next base: position 24,854,076 of record OU862931.1, on the reverse strand, counting down.
AAAATCTTCCGAGAAAAGATACATGACGCCAACGGGACTTGAACCCGTGTCCTCTCGATTGCCGGTCGATTGCTCTTGACCACTGAGCTATGGCGGCTTATCTCGTACCCGCCAAATGATTCAATATATGCTAGTGTTTCATTTAACAATTACTGCTTATTATATTTTTTCCACCTGAAAACAACCAACTTTATTTTTGCGAGAGAAACATTGTAAGTGTTAAGTCCCTCGCTAGGTGGCGTCGAGACAAATTATGTCTTCATTTATTGGGGAAATACTTAAACTTGTCAAATATTAATTATTATTTTTAATTGTAAAACTAACGTTTTTAAGACAAGATTTTTTATGCATAGCACAAAGGGTAACAATTATTATAAGCAATAATTATCAGCCTGAAACACTCATCCACATTGAAAAATCTTCCGAGAAAAGATACATGACGCCAACGGGACTTGAACCCGTGTCCTCTCGATTGCCGGTCGATTGCTCTTGACCACTGAGCTATGGCGGCTTATCTCGTACCCGCCAAATGATTCAATATATGCTAGTGTTTCATTTAACAATTACTGCTTATTATATTTTTTCCACCTGAAAACAACCAACTTTATTTTTGCGAGAGAAACATTGTAAGTGTTAAGTCCCTCGCTAGGTGGCGTCGAGACAAATTATGTCTTCATTTATTGGGGAAATACTTAAACTTGTCAAATATTAATTATTATTTTTAATTGTAAAACTAACGTTTTAAGACAAGATTTTTTATGCATAGCACAAAGGGTAACAATTATTATAAGCATAATTATCAGCCTGAAACACTCATCCACATTGAAAAATCTTCCGAGAAAAGATACATGACGCCAACGGGACTTGAACCCGTGTCCTCTCGATTGCCGGTCGATTGCTCTTGACCACTGAGCTATGGCGGCTTATCTCGTACCCGCCAAATGATTCAATATATGCTAGTGTTTCATTTAACAATTACTGCTTATTATATTTTTTCCACCTGAAAACAACCAACTTTATTTTTGCGAGAGAAAACATTGTAAGTGTTAAGTCCCTCGCTAGGTGGCGTCGAGACAAATTATGTCTTCATTTATTGGGGAAATACTTAAACTTGTCAAATATTAATTATTATTTTTAATTGTAAAACTAACGTTTTTAAGACAAGATTTTTTATGCATAGCACAAAGGGGTAACAATTATTATAAGCAATAATTATCAGCCTGAAACACTCATCCACATTGAAAAATCTTCCGAGAAAAGATACATGACGCCAACGGGACTTGAACCCGTGTCCTCTCGATTGCCGGTCGATTGCTCTTGACCACTGAGCTATGGCGGCTTATCTCGTACCCGCCAAATGATTCAATATATGCTAGTGTTTCATTTAACAATTACTGCTTATTATATTTTTTCCACCTGAAAACAACCAACTTTATTTTTGCGAGAGAAACATTGTAAGTGTTAAGTCCCTCGCTAGGTGGCGTCGAGACAAATTATGTCTTCATTTATTGGGGAAATACTTAAACTTGTCAAATATTAATTATTATTTTTAATTGTAAAACTAACGTTTTTAAGACAAGATTTTTTATGCATAGCACAAAGGGTAACAATTATTATAAGCAATAATTATCAGCCTGAAACACTCATCCACATTGAAAAATCTTCCGAGAAAAGATACATGACGCCAACGGGACTTGAACCCGTGTCCTCTCGATTGCCGGTCGATTGCTCTTGACCACTGAGCTATGGCGGCTTATCTCGTACCCGCCAAATGATTCAATATATGCTAGTGTTTCATTTAACAATTACTGCTTATTATATTTTTTCCACCTGAAAACAACCAACTTTATTTTTGCGAGAGAAACATTGTAAGTGTTAAGTCCCTCGCTAGGTGGCGTCGAGACAAATTATGTCTTCATTTATTGGGGAAATACTTAAACTTGTCAAATATTAATTATTATTTTTAATTGTAAAACTAACGTTTTTAAGACAAGATTTTTTATGCATAGCACAAAGGGTAACAATTATTATAAGCAATAATTATCAGCCTGAAACACTCATCCACATTGAAAAATCTTCCGAGAAAAGATACATGACGCCAACGGGACTTGAACCCGTGTCCTCTCGATTGCCGGTCGATTGCTCTTGACCACTGAGCTATGGCGGCTTATCTCGTACCCGCCAAATGATTCAATATATGCTAGTGTTTCATTTAACAATTACTGCTTATTATATTTTTTCCACCTGAAAACAACCAACTTTATTTTTGCGAGAGAAACATTGTAAGTGTTAAGTCCCTCGCTAGGTGGCGTCGAGACAAATTATGTCTTCATTTATTGGGGAAATACTTAAACTTGTCAAATATTAATTATTATTTTTAATTGTAAAACTAACGTTTTTAAGACAAGATTTTTTATGCATAGCACAAAGGGTAACAATTATTATAAGCAATAATTATCAGCCTGAAACACTCATCCACATTGAAAAATCTTCCGAGAAAAGATACATGACGCCAACGGGACTTGAACCCGTGTCCTCTCGATTGCCGGTCGATTGCTCTTGACCACTGAGCTATGGCGGCTTATCTCGTACCCGCCAAATGATTCAATATATGCTAGTGTTTCATTTAACAATTACTGCTTATTATATTTTTTCCACCTGAAAACAACCAACTTTATTTTTGCGAGAGAAACATTGTAAGTGTTAAGTCCCTCGCTAGGTGGCGTCGAGACAAATTATGTCTTCATTTATTGGGGAAATACTTAAACTTGTCAAATATTAATTATTATTTTTAATTGTAAAACTAACGTTTTTAAGACAAGATTTTTTATGCATAGCACAAAGGGTAACAATTATTATAAGCAATAATTATCAGCCTGAAACACTCATCCACATTGAAAAATCTTCCGAGAAAAGATACATGACGCCAACGGGACTTGAACCCGTGTCCTCTCGATTGCCGGTCGATTGCTCTTGACCACTGAGCTATGGCGGCTTATCTCGTACCCGCCAAATGATTCAATATATGCTAGTGTTTCATTTAACAATTACTGCTTATTATATTTTTTCCACCTGAAAACAACCAACTTTATTTTTGCGAGAGAAACATTGTAAGTGTTAAGTCCCTCGCTAGGTGGCGTCGAGACAAATTATGTCTTCATTTATTGGGGAAATACTTAAACTTGTCAAATATTAATTATTATTTTTAATTGTAAAACTAACGTTTTTAAGACAAGATTTTTTATGCATAGCACAAAGGGTAACAATTATTATAAGCAATAATTATCAGCCTGAAACACTCATCCACATTGAAAAATCTTCCGAGAAAAGATACATGACGCCAACGGGACTTGAACCCGTGTCCTCTCGATTGCCGGTCGATTGCTCTTGACCACTGAGCTATGGCGGCTTATCTCGTACCCGCCAAATGATTCAATATATGCTAGTGTTTCATTTAACAATTACTGCTTATTATATTTTTTCCACCTGAAAACAACCAACTTTATTTTTGCGAGAGAAACATTGTAAGTGTTAAGTCCCTCGCTAGGTGGCGTCGAGACAAATTATGTCTTCATTTATTGGGGAAATACTTAAACTTGTCAAATATTAATTATTATTTTTAATTGTAAAACTAACGTTTTTAAGACAAGATTTTTTATGCATAGCACAAAGGGTAACAATTATTATAAGCAATAATTATCAGCCTGAAACACTCATCCACATTGAAAAATCTTCCGAGAAAAGATACATGACGCCAACGGGACTTGAACCCGTGTCCTCTCGATTGCCGGTCGATTGCTCTTGACCACTGAGCTATGGCGGCTTATCTCGTACCCGCCAAATGATTCAATATATGCTAGTGTTTCATTTAACAATTACTGCTTATTATATTTTTTCCACCTGAAAACAACCAACTTTATTTTTGCGAGAGAAACATTGTAAGTGTTAAGTCCCTCGCTAGGTGGCGTCGAGACAAATTATGTCTTCATTTATTGGGGAAATACTTAAACTTGTCAAATATTAATTATTATTTTTAATTGTAAAACTAACGTTTTTAAGACAAGATTTTTTATGCATAGCACAAAGGGTAACAATTATTATAAGCAATAATTATCAGCCTGAAACACTCATCCACATTGAAAAATCTTCCGAGAAAAGATACATGACGCCAACGGGACTTGAACCCGTGTCCTCTCGATTGCCGGTCGATTGCTCTTGACCACTGAGCTATGGCGGCTTATCTCGTACCCGCCAAATGATTCAATATATGCTAGTGTTTCATTTAACAATTACTGCTTATTATATTTTTTCCACCTGAAAACAACCAACTTTATTTTTGCGAGAGAAACATTGTAAGTGTTAAGTCCCTCGCTAGGTGGCGTCGAGACAAATTATGTCTTCATTTATTGGGGAAATACTTAAACTTGTCAAATATTAATTATTATTTTTAATTGTAAAACTAACGTTTTTAAGACAAGATTTTTTATGCATAGCACAAAGGGTAACAATTATTATAAGCAATAATTATCAGCCTGAAACACTCATCCACATTGAAAAATCTTCCGAGAAAAGATACATGACGCCAACGGGACTTGAACCCGTGTCCTCTCGATTGCCGGTCGATTGCTCTTGACCACTGAGCTATGGCGGCTTATCTCGTACCCGCCAAATGATTCAATATATGCTAGTGTTTCATTTAACAATTACTGCTTATTATATTTTTTCCACCTGAAAACAACCAACTTTATTTTTGCGAGAGAAACATTGTAAGTGTTAAGTCCCTCGCTAGGTGGCGTCGAGACAAATTATGTCTTCATTTATTGGGGAAATACTTAAACTTGTCAAATATTAATTATTATTTTTAATTGTAAAACTAACGTTTTTAAGACAAGATTTTTTATGCATAGCACAAAGGGTAACAATTATTATAAGCAATAATTATCAGCCTGAAACACTCATCCACATTGAAAAATCTTCCGAGAAAAGATACATGACGCCAACGGGACTTGAACCCGTGTCCTCTCGATTGCCGGTCGATTGCTCTTGACCACTGAGCTATGGCGGCTTATCTCGTACCCGCCAAATGATTCAATATATGCTAGTGTTTCATTTAACAATTACTGCTTATTATATTTTTTCCACCTGAAAACAACCAACTTTATTTTTGCGAGAGAAACATTGTAAGTGTTAAGTCCCTCGCTAGGTGGCGTCGAGACAAATTATGTCTTCATTTATTGGGGAAATACTTAAACTTGTCAAATATTAATTATTATTTTTAATTGTAAAACTAACGTTTTTAAGACAAGATTTTTTATGCATAGCACAAAGGGTAACAATTATTATAAGCAATAATTATCAGCCTGAAACACTCATCCACATTGAAAAATCTTCCGAGAAAAGATACATGACGCCAACGGGACTTGAACCCGTGTCCTCTCGATTGCCGGTCGATTGCTCTTGACCACTGAGCTATGGCGGCTTATCTCGTACCCGCCAAATGATTCAATATATGCTAGTGTTTCATTTAACAATTACTGCTTATTATATTTTTTCCACCTGAAAACAACCAACTTTATTTTTGCGAGAGAAACATTGTAAGTGTTAAGTCCCTCGCTAGGTGGCGTCGAGACAAATTATGTCTTCATTTATTGGGGAAATACTTAAACTTGTCAAATATTAATTATTATTTTTAATTGTAAAACTAACGTTTTTAAGACAAGATTTTTTATGCATAGCACAAAGGGTAACAATTATTATAAGCAATAATTATCAGCCTGAAACACTCATCCACATTGAAAAATCTTCCGAGAAAAGATACATGACGCCAACGGGACTTGAACCCGTGTCCTCTCGATTGCCGGTCGATTGCTCTTGACCACTGAGCTATGGCGGCTTATCTCGTACCCGCCAAATGATTCAATATATGCTAGTGTTTCATTTAACAATTACTGCTTATTATATTTTTTCCACCTGAAAACAACCAACTTTATTTTTGCGAGAGAAACATTGTAAGTGTTAAGTCCCTCGCTAGGTGGCGTCGAGACAAATTATGTCTTCATTTATTGGGGAAATACTTAAACTTGTCAAATATTAATTATTATTTTTAATTGTAAAACTAACGTTTTTAAGACAAGATTTTTTATGCATAGCACAAAGGGTAACAATTATTATAAGCAATAATTATCAGCCTGAAACACTCATCCACATTGAAAAATCTTCCGAGAAAAGATACATGACGCCAACGGGACTTGAACCCGTGTCCTCTCGATTGCCGGTCGATTGCTCTTGACCACTGAGCTATGGCGGCTTATCTCGTACCCGCCAAATGATTCAATATATGCTAGTGTTTCATTTAACAATTACTGCTTATTATATTTTTTCCACCTGAAAACAACCAACTTTATTTTTGCGAGAGAAACATTGTAAGTGTTAAGTCCCTCGCTAGGTGGCGTCGAGACAAATTATGTCTTCATTTATTGGGGAAATACTTAAACTTGTCAAATATTAATTATTATTTTTAATTGTAAAACTAACGTTTTTAAGACAAGATTTTTTATGCATAGCACAAAGGGTAACAATTATTATAAGCAATAATTATCAGCCTGAAACACTCATCCACATTGAAAAATCTTCCGAGAAAAGATACATGACGCCAACGGGACTTGAACCCGTGTCCTCTCGATTGCCGGTCGATTGCTCTTGACCACTGAGCTATGGCGGCTTATCTCGTACCCGCCAAATGATTCAATATATGCTAGTGTTTCATTTAACAATTACTGCTTATTATATTTTTTCCACCTGAAAACAACCAACTTTATTTTTGCGAGAGAAACATTGTAAGTGTTAAGTCCCTCGCTAGGTGGCGTCGAGACAAATTATGTCTTCATTTATTGGGGAAATACTTAAACTTGTCAAATATTAATTATTATTTTTAATTGTAAAACTAACGTTTTTAAGACAAGATTTTTTATGCATAGCACAAAGGGTAACAATTATTATAAGCAATAATTATCAGCCTGAAACACTCATCCACATTGAAAAATCTTCCGAGAAAAGATACATGACGCCAACGGGACTTGAACCCGTGTCCTCTCGATTGCCGGTCGATTGCTCTTGACCACTGAGCTATGGCGGCTTATCTCGTACCCGCCAAATGATTCAATATATGCTAGTGTTTCATTTAACAATTACTGCTTATTATATTTTTTCCACCTGAAAACAACCAACTTTATTTTTGCGAGAGAAACATTGTAAGTGTTAAGTCCCTCGCTAGGTGGCGTCGAGACAAATTATGTCTTCATTTATTGGGGAAATACTTAAACTTGTCAAATATTAATTATTATTTTTAATTGTAAAACTAACGTTTTTAAGACAAGATTTTTTATGCATAGCACAAAGGGTAACAATTATTATAAGCAATAATTATCAGCCTGAAACACTCATCCACATTGAAAAATCTTCCGAGAAAAGATACATGACGCCAACGGGACTTGAACCCGTGTCCTCTCGATTGCCGGTCGATTGCTCTTGACCACTGAGCTATGGCGGCTTATCTCGTACCCGCCAAATGATTCAATATATGCTAGTGTTTCATTTAACAATTACTGCTTATTATATTTTTTCCACCTGAAAACAACCAACTTTATTTTTGCGAGAGAAACATTGTAAGTGTTAAGTCCCTCGCTAGGTGGCGTCGAGACAAATTATGTCTTCATTTATTGGGGAAATACTTAAACTTGTCAAATATTAATTATTATTTTTAATTGTAAAACTAACGTTTTTAAGACAAGATTTTTTATGCATAGCACAAAGGGTAACAATTATTATAAGCAATAATTATCAGCCTGAAACACTCATCCACATTGAAAAATCTTCCGAGAAAAGATACATGACGCCAACGGGACTTGAACCCGTGTCCTCTCGATTGCCGGTCGATTGCTCTTGACCACTGAGCTATGGCGGCTTATCTCGTACCCGCCAAATGATTCAATATATGCTAGTGTTTCATTTAACAATTACTGCTTATTATATTTTTTCCACCTGAAAACAACCAACTTTATTTTTGCGAGAGAAACATTGTAAGTGTTAAGTCCCTCGCTAGGTGGCGTCGAGACAAATTATGTCTTCATTTATTGGGGAAATACTTAAACTTGTCAAATATTAATTATTATTTTTAATTGTAAAACTAACGTTTTTAAGACAAGATTTTTTATGCATAGCACAAAGGGTAACAATTATTATAAGCAATAATTATCAGCCTGAAACACTCATCCACATTGAAAAATCTTCCGAGAAAAGATACATGACGCCAACGGGACTTGAACCCGTGTCCTCTCGATTGCCGGTCGATTGCTCTTGACCACTGAGCTATGGCGGCTTATCTCGTACCCGCCAAATGATTCAATATATGCTAGTGTTTCATTTAACAATTACTGCTTATTATATTTTTTCCACCTGAAAACAACCAACTTTATTTTTGCGAGAGAAACATTGTAAGTGTTAAGTCCCTCGCTAGGTGGCGTCGAGACAAATTATGTCTTCATTTATTGGGGAAATACTTAAACTTGTCAAATATTAATTATTATTTTTAATTGTAAAACTAACGTTTTTAAGACAAGATTTTTTATGCATAGCACAAAGGGTAACAATTATTATAAGCAATAATTATCAGCCTGAAACACTCATCCACATTGAAAAATCTTCCGAGAAAAGATACATGACGCCAACGGGACTTGAACCCGTGTCCTCTCGATTGCCGGTCGATTGCTCTTGACCACTGAGCTATGGCGGCTTATCTCGTACCCGCCAAATGATTCAATATATGCTAGTGTTTCATTTAACAATTACTGCTTATTATATTTTTTCCACCTGAAAACAACCAACTTTATTTTTGCGAGAGAAACATTGTAAGTGTTAAGTCCCTCGCTAGGTGGCGTCGAGACAAATTATGTCTTCATTTATTGGGGAAATACTTAAACTTGTCAAATATTAATTATTATTTTTAATTGTAAAACTAACGTTTTTAAGACAAGATTTTTTATGCATAGCACAAAGGGTAACAATTATTATAAGCAATAATTATCAGCCTGAAACACTCATCCACATTGAAAAATCTTCCGAGAAAAGATACATGACGCCAACGGGACTTGAACCCGTGTCCTCTCGATTGCCGGTCGATTGCTCTTGACCACTGAGCTATGGCGGCTTATCTCGTACCCGCCAAATGATTCAATATATGCTAGTGTTTCATTTAACAATTACTGCTTATTATATTTTTTCCACCTGAAAACAACCAACTTTATTTTTGCGAGAGAAACATTGTAAGTGTTAAGTCCCTCGCTAGGTGGCGTCGAGACAAATTATGTCTTCATTTATTGGGGAAATACTTAAACTTGTCAAATATTAATTATTATTTTTAATTGTAAAACTAACGTTTTTAAGACAAGATTTTTTATGCATAGCACAAAGGGTAACAATTATTATAAGCAATAATTATCAGCCTGAAACACTCATCCACATTGAAAAATCTTCAGAGAAAAGATACATGACGCCAACGGGACTTGAACCCGTGTCCTCTCGATTGCCGGTCGATTGCTCTTGACCACTGAGCTATGGCGGCTTATCTCGTACCCGCCAAATGATTCAATATATGCTAGTGTTTCATTTAACAATTACTGCTTATTATATTTTTTCCACCTGAAAACAACCAACTTTATTTTTGCGAGAGAAACATTGTAAGTGTTAAGTCCCTCGCTAGGTGGCGTCGAGACAAATTATGTCTTCATTTATTGGGGAAATACTTAAACTTGTCAAATATTAATTATTATTTTTAATTGTAAAACTAACGTTTTTAAGACAAGATTTTTTATGCATAGCACAAAGGGTAACAATTATTATAAGCAATAATTATCAGCCTGAAACACTCATCCACATTGAAAAATCTTCCGAGAAAAGATACATGACGCCAACGGGACTTGAACCCGTGTCCTCTCGATTGCCGGTCGATTGCTCTTGACCACTGAGCTATGGCGGCTTATCTCGTACCCGCCAAATGATTCAATATATGCTAGTGTTTCATTTAACAATTACTGCTTATTATATTTTTTCCACCTGAAAACAACCAACTTTATTTTTGCGAGAGAAACATTGTAAGTGTTAAGTCCCTCGCTAGGTGGCGTCGAGACAAATTATGTCTTCATTTATTGGGGAAATACTTAAACTTGTCAAATATTAATTATTATTTTTAATTGTAAAACTAACGTTTTTAAGACAAGATTTTTTATGCATAGCACAAAGGGTAACAATTATTATAAGCAATAATTATCAGCCTGAAACACTCATCCACATTGAAAAATCTTCCGAGAAAAGATACATGACGCCAACGGGACTTGAACCCGTGTCCTCTCGATTGCCGGTCGATTGCTCTTGACCACTGAGCTATGGCGGCTTATCTCGTACCCGCCAAATGATTCAATATATGCTAGTGTTTCATTTAACAATTACTGCTTATTATATTTTTTCCACCTGAAAACAACCAACTTTATTTTTGCGAGAGAAACATTGTAAGTGTTAAGTCCCTCGCTAGGTGGCGTCGAGACAAATTATGTCTTCATTTATTGGGGAAATACTTAAACTTGTCAAATATTAATTATTATTTTTAATTGTAAAACTAACGTTTTTAAGACAAGATTTTTTATGCATAGCACAAAGGGTAACAATTATTATAAGCAATAATTATCAGCCTGAAACACTCATCCACATTGAAAAATCTTCCGAGAAAAGATACATGACGCCAACGGGACTTGAACCCGTGTCCTCTCGATTGCCGGTCGATTGCTCTTGACCACTGAGCTATGGCGGCTTATCTCGTACCCGCCAAATGATTCAATATATGCTAGTGTTTCATTTAACAATTACTGCTTATTATATTTTTTCCACCTGAAAACAACCAACTTTATTTTTGCGAGAGAAACATTGTAAGTGTTAAGTCCCTCGCTAGGTGGCGTCGAGACAAATTATGTCTTCATTTATTGGGGAAATACTTAAACTTGTCAAATATTAATTATTATTTTTAATTGTAAAACTAACGTTTTTAAGACAAGATTTTTTATGCATAGCACAAAGGGTAACAATTATTATAAGCAATAATTATCAGCCTGAAACACTCATCCACATTGAAAAATCTTCCGAGAAAAGATACATGACGCCAACGGGACTTGAACCCGTGTCCTCTCGATTGCCGGTCGATTGCTCTTGACCACTGAGCTATGGCGGCTTATCTCGTACCCGCCAAATGATTCAATATATGCTAGTGTTTCATTTAACAATTACTGCTTATTATATTTTTTCCACCTGAAAACAACCAACTTTATTTTTGCGAGAGAAACATTGTAAGTGTTAAGTCCCTCGCTAGGTGGCGTCGAGACAAATTATGTCTTCATTTATTGGGGAAATACTTAAACTTGTCAAATATTAATTATTATTTTTAATTGTAAAACTAACGTTTTTAAGACAAGATTTTTTATGCATAGCACAAAGGGTAACAATTATTATAAGCAATAATTATCAGCCTGAAACACTCATCCACATTGAAAAATCTTCCGAGAAAAGATACATGACGCCAACGGGACTTGAACCCGTGTCCTCTCGATTGCCGGTCGATTGCTCTTGACCACTGAGCTATGGCGGCTTATCTCGTACCCGCCAAATGATTCAATATATGCTAGTGTTTCATTTAACAATTACTGCTTATTATATTTTTTCCACCTGAAAACAACCAACTTTATTTTTGCGAGAGAAACATTGTAAGTGTTAAGTCCCTCGCTAGGTGGCGTCGAGACAAATTATGTCTTCATTTATTGGGGAAATACTTAAACTTGTCAAATATTAATTATTATTTTTAATTGTAAAACTAACGTTTTTAAGACAAGATTTTTTATGCATAGCACAAAGGGTAACAATTATTATAAGCAATAATTATCAGCCTGAAACACTCATCCACATTGAAAAATCTTCCGAGAAAAGATACATGACGCCAACGGGACTTGAACCCGTGTCCTCTCGATTGCCGGTCGATTGCTCTTGACCACTGAGCTATGGCGGCTTATCTCGTACCCGCCAAATGTATCAGCCAAATAATTAGTCTACAAAAGAAGATCATAGAATTACAAGAAATTAATATTAAAAATAATCATCACTACACACAGAAACTCGAAGAAATCCATCAAAATAACAAAAAATCATACGCTAGTGCACTAAGTAACAATAAAAACTTCGCAGAAACTTCATATAATGCAGAACAGAAATACGCCATTTTAATTACCTCAAAAAACACCTTGAAGGCCGAGGACATAAAAATAAAAATTCAAAAAAATATTAATTTAACAAAAATAAAAGTTGGAGTAAATGGAGTAAAAAAGATCGGAGAACAAAAATTAGTGATTTCTTGCCAAAAAAAAGAAGATGCAGAAAAATTAACCGAAGAGATAAATAAAGTAATTGGAAAAGAAGTATCGGCCGAAGAAATAAAAAAAAGGAAACCGTGCTTAATGTTGAAAAGCCTGCAATGCCAATTGACTGAAGAAGAAATTATAGACGGGATTGTACAACAAAATGAAGGATTAACCCTAGAAGACAAAAAAGACATTAAGCTTATCAAGGAATTAAAAAATAAGTACAATGAAGGAAAAGAAAACGACACCACTAACTACATTATCGAAACAACTGGACAATTAAGGAAAAAACTAATTGATAAAAAAAAATTAAACATCAAATTCCAAAGAGTGTACGTCAGCGACTGCAGCCCGCTCACACAATGTTACCATTGCCTCAAGTTCGGCCACACAGCTCAAAGATGTCTCGCCAGGACGCAGCCTCCCATTTGCCCTCATTGCACTAAGGAACATATACTATCCAAATGTGAAAACAAAGAACAAACTCCAATCTGCAACAACTGCTGTGTCCAAAACAAAAGGTTTGATATGAACTATTCCACCGATCATAGAGTCGATAGCATAAAATGCCTTTACCGGCAAAAAATGCTTCGAATTGCCAAAGAACGCATTGACTACGAATAAATATTGTAAATTTTCATTTCCTCAAACTCTTATCTATAAATTAACAATGAATGATTTTTTATGTAACGCATTAGATAAAAAAATATGTATTGAAGAAAACTTATATCACTCTATAAGAGATTTCTATTTTATTTGCACTGAAAAAAGATTTACTCAATTTCATAAAAATATTAAAAGCGTAAAAATTTTTTTTGAAAAATTAATAATATCTTTAAAAGAAATATTTTTTTTCCCGGGCTTGATTGGGTTTACAAAGACCTACTCTACTGGCGAAACTAATTACTCCATTCCAGGGTACCAGGTAACAATAATAAGAATAAACAAAAACTCTGATATTGGAATATCTATTTCCAACCAGTATAATGTTCTCAATATTAATGAAGTAATTAATGATTATGATGTTAATATTTTAAATATAAAATTTAAAGACGTAAATAAATTATCGCATTATATTGCTATTTATCCTACACATAAGTCTACAGTACAACAATTTATAGTAGAATCAAAAAACGTTTTATTGAATTTTAGAAATATAGATAATATTATTATACGAGATATGCATTTAAATATTGTAAACGATTATGCTAGTAATGATAAAAATGTGATCAATCAATATATGATCAATAAAAAACCGGAACATTCTTCAACAATCTCTACACATTATAAAATCCGTATTTGTATTACTAACTCTATGTCACACTCTACTTTGAAAATACTCTATATATTTAAAAGAAATCAATATCACATTAATATTTTTACTAAATGGATGACTTCATAGCTAATGAATTAGAAAATAATTTTAAAATACAAGAATATGAGTGTGTATACACCGATTCATGTAATGACATAATCTCAAAGAATCTCAATAATATTTTCATTTTTCATAGTAATATACGAAGTATGGAACGAAATTGGGATGAATTAATTCTAAAATTAAACAATCTAAATAAAAAACCTGACATCATAATATTATCAGAAACTTTTACTAATGACGAATCACCCACCTATCATTTACCAGAATATAATTATGTTACAACCAAAATAAACATCAATAAAAATAGTGGTCTCGTCATATTCATTCACGATAAATTTAGTATTGTCAAAATAACTGAACATCCTATACATCTAGTAAACTGTATTGAAATACAATTAAAACTCGACAAAACAAACTACCACATAATAGCTGTTTACAGAACACACGGTTCGAATATCTCGTCATTTATAAATGAATTTAAACACATACTGTTAAAATTTAGTAATAAACTTTGCTTTATTGCAGGAGACTTCAATTTAAACATTAATGAAAACGTAGAAAATAATTTCAAAAATGAATATATTAATTGTATGACTGAATTTAACTTCATATCGTGCATTAATAAAAATACGAGAGAGATAACAAATCACACTCCATCTTGTTTAGACCATATATGGACTAACATAAATATTAAAGATATTGACAAAATCAAATCAATTGTTTGGAAAACGAATATAACTGACCACCATGCATGCATTCTTCTCTATGATAACAAAATTAAACATAAAAAATTTAATCTAACAAAGACAAATTCCTACACAAATATGACTATTTTATCCAAAAAACTAAGAAATGAACAATGGAACAACGTGTTAAATAGTTATGATACCGAGACTTGCTCAAAAAACTTTGAAAATATATTGTCTCAACACATAAAAAATTCAACTACTGAAACTACAGTCCGCATTAAATCTAAACTAAGAATTTTAAAGCCTTGGATAACACAAGGACTTATAATATCAATTAGAAACAAAGAAAAACTTTATAAAACAGCATTGAAAAATCCTCTAAATGAAAAAGCATACACTTTTTACAAAAAATTTAAAAATAAATTAACAAACTGTATCAAAAAAAATAAAGAAGACTATTTCAAAAATAAAATACTTTCTACAGACAATAACAATAAACAAATATGGAAAACAGTCAACTTAGCCATGGATAACACTAAAAAAACACAAAAAATAAAATACATTGAACATGAAAATAAAATAATAGATGCTAATATTCAACCTAAACAATGCGCAAACATCTTTAATTCTTTTTTTGCTAATGTAGGAAAAAATCTTGCGAAAAATATCAATAAATCTTTTAACCCGAAAAAACAAACGATTGAAAATGTACAAAATCAAAATAATTTATCAAAATTTGAAACAACCTCAGAAAGTGAAGTTTTAAAAATAATAGAAGGCATGAAAGGAGGTTCGTCTCCCGGATTTGACCTTATTACAGTACATTTTCTAAAATCCATGAAAATTCATTTGGTAAAACCAATTACTCATTTGATAAACTTAAGTTTAACAGAGGGAATATTTCCGACAAACTATAAAAATACAATTATTTCACCTATTTATAAATCTGGAGATCCTCAACAAGTAACTAACTATCGCCCAATTTGTCTAATCTCAAACATTGGAAAGATTTTTGAAAAAATTGTGAAAAACCAATTGGTCGGTTTCCTAGAAAGTAATAAAATTCTTCAAAAAAACCAATTTGGTTTTATAAAGTCACTCAGCACACAAGATGCTATTGCTAATGTAACCTCATACATCAATGAATCATTGGATAAAGGTGAAAAATGTGCCGGTATATTTATTGATCTCAGAAAAGCTTTTGATAGTATATCCCATGAGATTCTACTAAAAAAACTAAACAATATAGGTATAAAAGACAATGCAATTAAATGGATTTCGAACTACCTAAAAAATCGACCGCAAGTCGTAAAAATAAATCAGATTAATAGCGATAAAGAAATATCAGACTTTGGAATCCCTCAAGGTACAGTAATCGGACCAATCCTTTTCACCATATATGTTAATGACATTTTTTTTCAACCACTACATGGCCAAATTACTTCATACGCCGATGATACGGTACTAATAATTAGCGATAAAACTTGGGAAAAAGTAACATTTAAAGCCACCGAAGACATAAATATTTTAAAGAATTTCTTCGACGTAAATTTACTATCACTAAATGGTGATAAAACATTTGTAATTCCATTTGCAATACACAAAAATGATACCCCTAAAAACATTGATATCATCATCCATGATAATTCCAAAACACATAGTAAAAATTATTGTATCCAAAACTGCACAATATTAAAAACAACAAACACAATCAAATATTTAGGAGTCATTATCGATAAAAATTTGAAATGGAAGGAACAAATTTGTCAAGTTGTAAAAAAAATTAGAAAATTGATTTATATATTTTTAAGAATCAGAAATTTTTTATCTGTAAAAAACTTATATCTAATATATTACGCTTTGGTTCAATCAACTTTACAATATGCTATCATTAGCTGGGGATCCGCATACAAAACTAATCTTTCCCCAATTGAAGTTGTGCAGAGGCTAATAATTAAAATCATATTAAAAAAACCTTCTGACTACCCAACGGATCAATTATTTAAGGAATTCCAAGTACCATCTTTCAAAGATCTATACAATAGAAATGCATTGATTCAAATTATAAAAGAAAAAGAAAAATATCAATTTATAACTGAAAACCGTACTAGACATAAATATATTTTTTCATGCCCAAAATTAAACACTTCCTTTGCACAAAATTATTATACTTATCAAGGAAGACTTATTTTCAACCGATTACCGGATGAAATTAGAAAAATAAATGATAAAATCCAATTAATAAACACTGTAAAAAAATATTTTAAAGATAATCTCAAAAAAAAAAAAAAAACAGTTTCCGACTAATCTAATCTACTTATAACTCAGTTTCCAAGTGATACTCCATTCTTCAAATAAGTTAAATTTTGTATTGTTTTTAGCAACTAATTGCAATAATTCTGGACACATTATCCAAACAGTAAAATTGTTTTGATAGTAGATAAATACTTATAATCACATATCACCGAACTTACAACTTATTGTTTTTTACATTCACATTGTAATTTAAGAACTTAAATATAGCATTAAAAAATGTACACTACTCTTCCAGACACAAGCTAACGCTTCCATGGAAGAGTGGTATTAACATATTTGAATATGAACATGTAAGCAAATTAATACATCATCTAAATGTACATTATATTTTATATGCTAAAAAATAATAAATAAAAAAAAAAAAAAATATATATAATATAAGTTTAGACTCTGTCAAAAAAAAAAAAAAAAAAAAAAAAAAAAAAAAAAAAAAAAAAAATATATGCTAGTGTTTCATTTAACAATTACTGCTTATTATATTTTTTCCACCTGAAAACAACCAACTTTATTTTTGCGAGAGAAACATTGTAAGTGTTAAGTCCCTCGCTAGGTGGCGTCGAGACAAATTATGTCTTCATTTATTGGGGAAATACTTAAACTTGTCAAATATTAATTATTATTTTTAATTGTAAAACTAACGTTTTTAAGACAAGATTTTTTATGCATAGCACAAAGGGTAACAATTATTATAAGCAATAATTATCAGCCTGAAACACTCATCCACATTGAAAAATCTTCCGAGAAAAGATACATGACGCCAACGGGACTTGAACCCGTGTCCTCTCGATTGCCGGTCGATTGCTCTTGACCACTGAGCTATGGCGGCTTATCTCGTACCCGCCAAATGATTCAATATATGCTAGTGTTTCATTTAACAATTACTGCTTATTATATTTTTTCCACCTGAAAACAACCAACTTTATTTTTGCGAGAGAAACATTGTAAGTGTTAAGTCCCTCGCTAGGTGGCGTCGAGACAAATTATGTCTTCATTTATTGGGGAAATACTTAAACTTGTCAAATATTAATTATTATTTTTAATTGTAAAACTAACGTTTTTAAGACAAGATTTTTTATGCATAGCACAAAGGGTAACAATTATTATAAGCAATAATTATCAGCCTGAAACACTCATCCACATTGAAAAATCTTCCGAGAAAAGATACATGACGCCAACGGGACTTGAACCCGTGTCCTCTCGATTGCCGGTCGATTGCTCTTGACCACTGAGCTATGGCGGCTTATCTCGTACCCGCCAAATGATTCAATATATGCTAGTGTTTCATTTAACAATTACTGCTTATTATATTTTTTCCACCTGAAAACAACCAACTTTATTTTTGCGAGAGAAACATTGTAAGTGTTAAGTCCCTCGCTAGGTGGCGTCGAGACAAATTATGTCTTCATTTATTGGGGAAATACTTAAACTTGTCAAATATTAATTATTATTTTTAATTGTAAAACTAACGTTTTTAAGACAAGATTTTTTATGCATAGCACAAAGGGTAACAATTATTATAAGCAATAATTATCAGCCTGAAACACTCATCCACATTGAAAAATCTTCCGAGAAAAGATACATGACGCCAACGGGACTTGAACCCGTGTCCTCTCGATTGCCGGTCGATTGCTCTTGACCACTGAGCTATGGCGGCTTATCTCGTACCCGCCAAATGATTCAATATATGCTAGTGTTTCATTTAACAATTACTGCTTATTATATTTTTTCCACCTGAAAACAACCAACTTTATTTTTGCGAGAGAAACATTGTAAGTGTTAAGTCCCTCGCTAGGTGGCGTCGAGACAAATTATGTCTTCATTTATTGGGGAAATACTTAAACTTGTCAAATATTAATTATTATTTTTAATTGTAAAACTAACGTTTTTAAGACAAGATTTTTTATGCATAGCACAAAGGGTAACAATTATTATAAGCAATAATTATCAGCCTGAAACACTCATCCACATTGAAAAATCTTCCGAGAAAAGATACATGACGCCAACGGGACTTGAACCCGTGTCCTCTCGATTGCCGGTCGATTGCTCTTGACCACTGAGCTATGGCGGCTTATCTCGTACCCGCCAAATGATTCAATATATGCTAGTGTTTCATTTAACAATTACTGCTTATTATATTTTTTCCACCTGAAAACAACCAACTTTATTTTTGCGAGAGAAACATTGTAAGTGTTAAGTCCCTCGCTAGGTGGCGTCGAGACAAATTATGTCTTCATTTATTGGGGAAATACTTAAACTTGTCAAATATTAATTATTATTTTTAATTGTAAAACTAACGTTTTTAAGACAAGATTTTTTATGCATAGCACAAAGGGTAACAATTATTATAAGCAATAATTATCAGCCTGAAACACTCATCCACATTGAAAAATCTTCCGAGAAAAGATACATGACGCCAACGGGACTTGAACCCGTGTCCTCTCGATTGCCGGTCGATTGCTCTTGACCACTGAGCTATGGCGGCTTATCTCGTACCCGCCAAATGATTCAATATATGCTAGTGTTTCATTTAACAATTACTGCTTATTATATTTTTTCCACCTGAAAACAACCAACTTTATTTTTGCGAGAGAAACATTGTAAGTGTTAAGTCCCTCGCTAGGTGGCGTCGAGACAAATTATGTCTTCATTTATTGGGGAAATACTTAAACTTGTCAAATATTAATTATTATTTTTAATTGTAAAACTAACGTTTTTAAGACAAGATTTTTTATGCATAGCACAAAGGGTAACAATTATTATAAGCAATAATTATCAGCCTGAAACACTCATCCACATTGAAAAATCTTCCGAGAAAAGATACATGACGCCAACGGGACTTGAACCCGTGTCCTCTCGATTGCCGGTCGATTGCTCTTGACCACTGAGCTATGGCGGCTTATCTCGTACCCGCCAAATGATTCAATATATGCTAGTGTTTCATTTAACAATTACTGCTTATTATATTTTTTCCACCTGAAAACAACCAACTTTATTTTTGCGAGAGAAACATTGTAAGTGTTAAGTCCCTCGCTAGGTGGCGTCGAGACAAATTATGTCTTCATTTATTGGGGAAATACTTAAACTTGTCAAATATTAATTATTATTTTTAATTGTAAAACTAACGTTTTTAAGACAAGATTTTTTATGCATAGCACAAAGGGTAACAATTATTATAAGCAATAATTATCAGCCTGAAACACTCATCCACATTGAAAAATCTTCCGAGAAAAGATACATGACGCCAACGGGACTTGAACCCGTGTCCTCTCGATTGCCGGTCGATTGCTCTTGACCACTGAGCTATGGCGGCTTATCTCGTACCCGCCAAATGATTCAATATATGCTAGTGTTTCATTTAACAATTACTGCTTATTATATTTTTTCCACCTGAAAACAACCAACTTTATTTTTGCGAGAGAAACATTGTAAGTGTTAAGTCCCTCGCTAGGTGGCGTCGAGACAAATTATGTCTTCATTTATTGGGGAAATACTTAAACTTGTCAAATATTAATTATTATTTTTAATTGTAAAACTAACGTTTTTAAGACAAGATTTTTTATGCATAGCACAAAGGGTAACAATTATTATAAGCAATAATTATCAGCCTGAAACACTCATCCACATTGAAAAATCTTCCGAGAAAAGATACATGACGCCAACGGGACTTGAACCCGTGTCCTCTCGATTGCCGGTCGATTGCTCTTGACCACTGAGCTATGGCGGCTTATCTCGTACCCGCCAAATGATTCAATATATGCTAGTGTTTCATTTAACAATTACTGCTTATTATATTTTTTCCACCTGAAAACAACCAACTTTATTTTTGCGAGAGAAACATTGTAAGTGTTAAGTCCCTCGCTAGGTGGCGTCGAGACAAATTATGTCTTCATTTATTGGGGAAATACTTAAACTTGTCAAATATTAATTATTATTTTTAATTGTAAAACTAACGTTTTTAAGACAAGATTTTTTATGCATAGCACAAAGGGTAACAATTATTATAAGCAATAATTATCAGCCTGAAACACTCATCCACATTGAAAAATCTTCCGAGAAAAGATACATGACGCCAACGGGACTTGAACCCGTGTCCTCTCGATTGCCGGTCGATTGCTCTTGACCACTGAGCTATGGCGGCTTATCTCGTACCCGCCAAATGATTCAATATATGCTAGTGTTTCATTTAACAATTACTGCTTATTATATTTTTTCCACCTGAAAACAACCAACTTTATTTTTGCGAGAGAAACATTGTAAGTGTTAAGTCCCTCGCTAGGTGGCGTCGAGACAAATTATGTCTTCATTTATTGGGGAAATACTTAAACTTGTCAAATATTAATTATTATTTTTAATTGTAAAACTAACGTTTTTAAGACAAGATTTTTTATGCATAGCACAAAGGGTAACAATTATTATAAGCAATAATTATCAGCCTGAAACACTCATCCACATTGAAAAATCTTCCGAGAAAAGATACATGACGCCAACGGGACTTGAACCCGTGTCCTCTCGATTGCCGGTCGATTGCTCTTGACCACTGAGCTATGGCGGCTTATCTCGTACCCGCCAAATGATTCAATATATGCTAGTGTTTCATTTAACAATTACTGCTTATTATATTTTTTCCACCTGAAAACAACCAACTTTATTTTTGCGAGAGAAACATTGTAAGTGTTAAGTCCCTCGCTAGGTGGCGTCGAGACAAATTATGTCTTCATTTATTGGGGAAATACTTAAACTTGTCAAATATTAATTATTATTTTTAATTGTAAAACTAACGTTTTTAAGACAAGATTTTTTATGCATAGCACAAAGGGTAACAATTATTATAAGCAATAATTATCAGCCTGAAACACTCATCCACATTGAAAAATCTTCCGAGAAAAGATACATGACGCCAACGGGACTTGAACCCGTGTCCTCTCGATTGCCGGTCGATTGCTCTTGACCACTGAGCTATGGCGGCTTATCTCGTACCCGCCAAATGATTCAATATATGCTAGTGTTTCATTTAACAATTACTGCTTATTATATTTTTTCCACCTGAAAACAACCAACTTTATTTTTGCGAGAGAAACATTGTAAGTGTTAAGTCCCTCGCTAGGTGGCGTCGAGACAAATTATGTCTTCATTTATTGGGGAAATACTTAAACTTGTCAAATATTAATTATTATTTTTAATTGTAAAACTAACGTTTTTAAGACAAGATTTTTTATGCATAGCACAAAGGGTAACAATTATTATAAGCAATAATTATCAGCCTGAAACACTCATCCACATTGAAAAATCTTCCGAGAAAAGATACATGACGCCAACGGGACTTGAACCCGTGTCCTCTCGATTGCCGGTCGATTGCTCTTGACCACTGAGCTATGGCGGCTTATCTCGTACCCGCCAAATGATTCAATATATGCTAGTGTTTCATTTAACAATTACTGCTTATTATATTTTTTCCACCTGAAAACAACCAACTTTATTTTTGCGAGAGAAACATTGTAAGTGTTAAGTCCCTCGCTAGGTGGCGTCGAGACAAATTATGTCTTCATTTATTGGGGAAATACTTAAACTTGTCAAATATTAATTATTATTTTTAATTGTAAAACTAACGTTTTTAAGACAAGATTTTTTATGCATAGCACAAAGGGTAACAATTATTATAAGCAATAATTATCAGCCTGAAACACTCATCCACATTGAAAAATCTTCCGAGAAAAGATACATGACGCCAACGGGACTTGAACCCGTGTCCTCTCGATTGCCGGTCGATTGCTCTTGACCACTGAGCTATGGCGGCTTATCTCGTACCCGCCAAATGATTCAATATATGCTAGTGTTTCATTTAACAATTACTGCTTATTATATTTTTTCCACCTGAAAACAACCAACTTTATTTTTGCGAGAGAAACATTGTAAGTGTTAAGTCCCTCGCTAGGTGGCGTCGAGACAAATTATGTCTTCATTTATTGGGGAAATACTTAAACTTGTCAAATATTAATTATTATTTTTAATTGTAAAACTAACGTTTTTAAGACAAGATTTTTTATGCATAGCACAAAGGGTAACAATTATTATAAGCAATAATTATCAGCCTGAAACACTCATCCACATTGAAAAATCTTCCGAGAAAAGATACATGACGCCAACGGGACTTGAACCCGTGTCCTCTCGATTGCCGGTCGATTGCTCTTGACCACTGAGCTATGGCGGCTTATCTCGTACCCGCCAAATGATTCAATATATGCTAGTGTTTCATTTAACAATTACTGCTTATTATATTTTTTCCACCTGAAAACAACCAACTTTATTTTTGCGAGAGAAACATTGTAAGTGTTAAGTCCCTCGCTAGGTGGCGTCGAGACAAATTATGTCTTCATTTATTGGGGAAATACTTAAACTTGTCAAATATTAATTATTATTTTTAATTGTAAAACTAACGTTTTTAAGACAAGATTTTTTATGCATAGCACAAAGGGTAACAATTATTATAAGCAATAATTATCAGCCTGAAACACTCATCCACATTGAAAAATCTTCCGAGAAAAGATACATGACGCCAACGGGACTTGAACCCGTGTCCTCTCGATTGCCGGTCGATTGCTCTTGACCACTGAGCTATGGCGGCTTATCTCGTACCCGCCAAATGATTCAATATATGCTAGTGTTTCATTTAACAATTACTGCTTATTATATTTTTTCCACCTGAAAACAACCAACTTTATTTTTGCGAGAGAAACATTGTAAGTGTTAAGTCCCTTGCTAGGTGGCGTCGAGACAAATTATGTCTTCATTTATTGGGGAAATACTTAAACTTGTCAAATATTAATTATTATTTTTAATTGTAAAACTAACGTTTTTAAGACAAGATTTTTTATGCATAGCACAAAGGGTAACAATTATTATAAGCAATAATTATCAGCCTGAAACACTCATCCACATTGAAAAATCTTCCGAGAAAAGATACATGACGCCAACGGGACTTGAACCCGTGTCCTCTCGATTGCCGGTCGATTGCTCTTGACCACTGAGCTATGGCGGCTTATCTCGTACCCGCCAAATGATTCAATATATGCTAGTGTTTCATTTAACAATTACTGCTTATTATATTTTTTCCACCTGAAAACAACCAACTTTATTTTTGCGAGAGAAACATTGTAAGTGTTAAGTCCCTCGCTAGGTGGCGTCGAGACAAATTATGTCTTCATTTATTGGGGAAATACTTAAACTTGTCAAATATTAATTATTATTTTTAATTGTAAAACTAACGTTTTTAAGACAAGATTTTTTATGCATAGCACAAAGGGTAACAATTATTATAAGCAATAATTATCAGCCTGAAACACTCATCCACATTGAAAAATCTTCCGAGAAAAGATACATGACGCCAACGGGACTTGAACCCGTGTCCTCTCGATTGCCGGTCGATTGCTCTTGACCACTGAGCTATGGCGGCTTATCTCGTACCCGCCAAATGATTCAATATATGCTAGTGTTTCATTTAACAATTACTGCTTATTATATTTTTTCCACCTGAAAACAACCAACTTTATTTTTGCGAGAGAAACATTGTAAGTGTTAAGTCCCTCGCTAGGTGGCGTCGAGACAAATTATGTCTTCATTTATTGGGGAAATACTTAAACTTGTCAAATATTAATTATTATTTTTAATTGTAAAACTAACGTTTTTAAGACAAGATTTTTTATGCATAGCACAAAGGGTAACAATTATTATAAGCAATAATTATCAGCCTGAAACACTCATCCACATTGAAAAATCTTCCGAGAAAAGATACATGATGCCAACGGGACTTGAACCCGTGTCCTCTCGATTGCCGGTCGATTGCTCTTGACCACTGAGCTATGGCGGCTTATCTCGTACCCGCCAAATGATTCAATATATGCTAGTGTTTCATTTAACAATTACTGCTTATTATATTTTTTCCACCTGAAAACAACCAACTTTATTTTTGCGAGAGAAACATTGTAAGTGTTAAGTCCCTCGCTAGGTGGCGTCGAGACAAATTATGTCTTCATTTATTGGGGAAATACTTAAACTTGTCAAATATTAATTATTATTTTTAATTGTAAAACTAACGTTTTTAAGACAAGATTTTTTATGCATAGCACAAAGGGTAACAATTATTATAAGCAATAATTATCAGCCTGAAACACTCATCCACATTGAAAAATCTTCCGAGAAAAGATACATGACGCCAACGGGACTTGAACCCGTGTCCTCTCGATTGCCGGTCGATTGCTCTTGACCACTGAGCTATGGCGGCTTATCTCGTACCCGCCAAATGATTCAATATATGCTAGTGTTTCATTTAACAATTACTGCTTATTATATTTTTTCCACCTGAAAACAACCAACTTTATTTTTGCGAGAGAAACATTGTAAGTGTTAAGTCCCTCGCTAGGTGGCGTCGAGACAAATTATGTCTTCATTTATTGGGGAAATACTTAAACTTGTCAAATATTAATTATTATTTTTAATTGTAAAACTAACGTTTTTAAGACAAGATTTTTTATGCATAGCACAAAGGGTAACAATTATTATAAGCAATAATTATCAGCCTGAAACACTCATCCACATTGAAAAATCTTCCGAGAAAAGATACATGACGCCAACGGGACTTGAACCCGTGTCCTCTCGATTGCCGGTCGATTGCTCTTGACCACTGAGCTATGGCGGCTTATCTCGTACCCGCCAAATGATTCAATATATGCTAGTGTTTCATTTAACAATTACTGCTTATTATATTTTTTCCACCTGAAAACAACCAACTTTATTTTTGCGAGAGAAACATTGTAAGTGTTAAGTCCCTCGCTAGGTGGCGTCGAGACAAATGTGGATGAGTGTTTCAGGCTGATAATTATTGCTTATAATAATTGTTACCCTTTGTGCTATGCATAAAAAATCTTGTCTTAAAAACGTTAGTTTTACAATTAAAAATAATAATTAATATTTGACAAGTTTAAGTATTTCCCCAATAAATGAAGACATAATTTGTCTCGACGCCACCTAGCGAGGGACTTAACACTTACAATGTTTCTCTCGCAAAAATAAAGTTGGTTGTTTTCAGGTGGAAAAAATATAATAAGCAGTAATTGTTAAATGAAACACTAGCATATATTGAATCATTTGGCGGGTACGAGATAAGCCGCCATAGCTCAGTGGTCAAGAGCAATCGACCGGCAATCGAGAGGACACGGGTTCAAGTCCCGTTGGCGTCATGTATCTTTTCTCGGAAGATTTTTCAATGTGGATGAGTGTTTCAGGCTGATAATTATTGCTTATAATAATTGTTACCCTTTGTGCTATGCATAAAAAATCTTGTCTTAAAAACGTTAGTTTTACAATTAAAAATAATAATTAATATTTGACAAGTTTAAGTATTTCCCCAATAAATGAAGACATAATTTGTCTCGACGCCACCTAGCGAGGGACTTAACACTTACAATGTTTCTCTCGCAAAAATAAAGTTGGTTGTTTTCAGGTGGAAAAAATATAATAAGCAGTAATTGTTAAATGAAACACTAGCATATATTGAATCATTTGGCGGGTACGAGATAAGCCGCCATAGCTCAGTGGTCAAGAGCAATCGACCGGCAATCGAGAGGACACGGGTTCAAGTCCCGTTGGCGTCATGTATCTTTTCTCGGAAGATTTTTCAATGTGGATGAGTGTTTCAGGCTGATAATTATTGCTTATAATAATTGTTACCCTTTGTGCTATGCATAAAAAATCTTGTCTTAAAAACGTTAGTTTTACAATTAAAAATAATAATTATTTATTCCAGTTCGAATGGAATATTCATAACTAAGACAGGACAACGTCTGTCGGGTCAGCTAGTATTAAATAGTAATGGTCTATTTTTTACTGTCTGAAGTTCAAATCAATTACTAATGATCATTGGAAATCGTATCACAAAAGCAGTGTCGCCTTTAGAGATTTTATTTTTATTTTGACATAAAATATTACAATAATGTAAAGCACTTAGGTATTTTAGATTAGTGTATAGTATAACATATTTCTTACCAATACCAGACATCACGGCTGAAAAAGAATTCCATGTCCCAGATAATTTGACGCGAGGCCGCCATCACAGGCTTCTGACTCTTCCCGGGTGCAGAATTAACAAACCAATGCTGGTGCCCTTGGGAAGGTTAGGTTAATTAACTGCTTCACAGGAAAAGTGGATATTTTCCACACGTCTTTAAGGTGGTACTTAAAAAAATCATAATCTTCTCTTTTTAGATGGCCGAGCATAATTTTTTTTTAGGGAAAAACGCTTTTTACAAGTTATGTCTTAAAATATTAAGATGAATTAGTTGTTTTGAGCCCGTACATATACCTACAGTACTAACTGTACGAATATGATTTAAATAGTTTTTTTTTTTCCATAAATAAACTAGCAAGGCAAACAATTAAAATATTGGATGGAATAACCGATACAATATTGTATTTTTGTTAGAAAGAATTGAGTTTGTTTATGGAAAAACTATTTATTAATAATCATATTGCGTATGTGCGGGCGCTAAAAATTAAAACAATAAAATTTAAAACAAATTACAAAGAATGTTGTTTTGTAAAATAATTAAACTATCGCCATCCGTGAAAGAATAGATTTTGAATCTCGTAACCACTGGAGCGATTTCAGTCGAAAAATGGACCACTTTTATTTTTCTGCGATTGATTTCGGTCCAAAAATGGACCACATTTTCCTACCATTCGTAAAACATTTATTGTAATTTTTTAAAACATTTTCTGGGCCAGCCGTTTATTTTAACACAAAGCTATTGAAATGCTTTATCTATTATGACCATAGATGTTGCAAATCCGAACTTCGTAGACTATTTTAGAACAATGATAAAAATATTTTTTTGTAATTTTTTTCCCGCCGAATTTTTGAACAGTTGTTTACGGATAAAGTTAAGTCTTTTTTCCATAGATATGCACCTTTAATTATCAAGTATACCACAGACAACATACAGAAACCGAATATATTCTATGTTGACCCGAATAAGTGTCCCTCGCCGCAGTTTCAATTAAAAAACACCCAGAATTCGCGCGATTATAAACTTTACGATATTTTATAATTTTTTCATAAATTCTACAAATATGAGATAAACGGGAAAATACAGGTTATTTCATTGGCTATACAGCACTATAATAAGTTTTTGGGTCTCAATGTCAAAATTCGAAGGTATGATTTTTTTAATGTTGACGAAAAATTTAAAAAATGACCATCTGGGAAATCTCCAGCAATCGAAGCAAATTTATTTATTTCGCGTGATCGCTCCAGATCATAAATACAGGATATTTCTCCACTTTACCACGAACATTAAGACATTATAACACTATATACTGCTCTAATAATGAAATTGACATTTTTAATAACCCATTCAATCACTTCAAAAAATATATTTTACCATCAATCGTATAAAGCTGATATTGTGATGAAGCCCTTTATTCAAAGACAGGAAATATTGCACCTACTAAATCATTGTGCCATCAGCACAGGTGCCAATAATAAATTGTTGGTGATTCTTTTGTACTCTACCTTTTACTCATTCTTATTCGTCATTCACTTTTGCATATTTACGAGTAGCTAATTATTACTGATATTATTTTTGTTATAATTTTTGTAATTTAAATCATCCATGTATATAAATTTTTGGGCATAATGCCTGTTTTATGTACTTAAATAAAAATAAATAAATAAATCACGTTAAGAGGGTATTCTAGTCTAGAAGCATGAATTGTAGCTATTTTTGCAGGTGCAATAAAAAACAAATAACATTTTAGTTGCCATTACTTTACTAAATATTTGGTCCTTACATATGAAATTGGCGTTTTGCCGTACTGGCAACTTTGATCTCAAATATCTTCTCTTTGGCTAGGAATTCCAAATTCAAATTTATACAGGTGTTTCGAAAATTATAATTCATTTGTTTTTTCCTTAATTGTTTTTTTTTCTTTGCGTTACTTAGTTTACAAAATGGAAAACTTGTGGACGGCCGGAGACCAAAGTTGATAATGAAGAATTGAAGGCTATTGTGGAAGCGGATCCATCGCAAACCACGTCCGAGTTAGCTGCAGGCTGCGGTGTTAGTGATAAAACTGTTTTAATCCACTTGAAGCAAATTGGGAAGGTGAAAAAGCTTGAAAGGTGGGTACCTCACGAATTGAGTAAAGCAAATCAACAAACGCGCGTTAGAACGCTAGACCACACACTGCACAACAGGCAGCTACCAAATTAGAGGAGCTTCAATTGAATGTCTAAGGCATCCACCGTACTCTCCGGACCTTGCCCCAACAGATTACCATTTTTTTAGAAATTTGGATAACTTCTCGCGAGGGAAAAATTCAACTCCGATGGGGCAGTCCAAACCGCCTTCGGCTAAATTTCGGTTTAGGGGCGAAATTCCTAGAAAATCAAACTAATTATTTTTATACTAATTTGGGGTCGGGGAATCCGAATCTGAAAGAATTAGGCGGGGGCAAGCAATATTAACTGAATTAAACGACTTTAAAATTTTTTATACACTCATAGGAAAAATAGCCATTTTGGAAGCATTTTGTTTCCTAGAAAATCAAACTAGTTATTTTTATACTAACTATGGGCCGGGGAATCCGAATCTGAAAGAATTAGGCGGCGGCAAGCAATATTTACTGAATTAAACGACTTTAAAATTTTCTATACACACACATGAAAATATTCATTTCGGAAGCTGGTTCTGACACACGCAGTACAAAATCATAGAAAACAAGATAACATAGATGTTTTTACCACACAAAATTAAGTGTTGCCATTAATATCAATAACGTAAAATAACATGTTTATATTTTAAGTACTTATTTTTTATAAATTTTACTCACTTTTGTATCACAAACCATGTTAAACAAACCTAGCGTAGCCGCTAAACTATTTGAAAACAGGGATGTTTTTTAAAATTGACGCGAGCAGGCGGTATAAAGGGGCACAAACCATGTTACACAAACCTAGCGTAGCCGCTAAACTACTTGAAAACGTAGGCTGTTTTTTTAAATTGACGCGAGCAGGCGGTATAAAGGGGCACAAACCATGTTACACAAACCTAGCGTAGCCGCTAAACTACTTGAAAACGTAGGCTGTTTTTTTAAATTGACGCGAGCAGGCGGTATAAAGGGGCACAAACCATGTTACACAAACCTAGCGTAGCCGCTAAACTACTTGAAAACGTAGGCTGTTTTTTTAAATTGACGCGAGCAGGCGGTATAAAGGGGCACAAACCATGTTACACAAACCTAGCGTAGCCGCTAAACTACTTGAAAACGTAGGCTGTTTTTTTAAATTGACGCGAGCAGGCGGTACAAAGGGGCACAAACCATGTTACACAAACCTATGGGCTCTTATATGACCCGCGTATTCGCCAGGAACCTTTGGAGACATTAGACGAGTTTGACAGGGATACAACGGACGAAATAAACTTGTTCGATTTATAAGGTATGTTCGATGATATTATTGTTTAATGGCAACACTTAATTTTGTGTGGTAAAAATATCTATGTTGTTTTTTCTATGGTTTTCGTACCTCGTGTGTCAGAATGTTGTCTATTTTCATGTGTGTGGTGTGTGTGTATAGAAAATTTTAAAGTCGTTTAATTCAGTTATTATTGCTTGCCGCCGCCTAATTCTTTCAGATTCGGATTCTCCGGCCCATAGTTAGTATAAAAATGACTAGTTTGATTTTCTAGGAATTTCGCCCCTAAACCGAAATTATTCCAGAAGATTTTATTGATTCCTGTCCGATTGGTTTTTTTAGTAAAGGAATCGATGAACTACCTATGAAATGGCAAAAGTGCATAGATAGAAATGGTACATACTTTGATTAAATAAATATATTATATTAAAAAAAAAATCGACTTTATGTTCCTCCCATACAAAAAGGCAATTTCATATGTAAGGACCTAATATTTATTAAACATTAAATAATTATACATAAACAATCAAACGAGAAAATCAAAAAATTCAAAAAGTTACAGGGTGTTGAAGTGGGGGGACTCAAAAAAATGGTGAGCCCTGGTTAACACGATTGCAACCCTCCTAGTAATCAGAAAAAAAATCTTAATCTGAACAAATGCTGTTATGGCCTGAACCTTGGAAAAATATTTTTTTCGCAAAATGGCGGCTGTCAGAACTGGTTAAAAAGATAGGTTTAAACCAGTTTTTTTGACTTTTCCGAATTTTTTAAAAATAGTGAAAATTGAAAATTTGTTATAGTTTTGGTTCACGTAATAGAGAGTGTATAAAGAAGGCTCACACAAAATTCCAGGTAAATTGGTTCAGTAGAACTTGAGATATCGTGTCAACCGTCTCGAAAAAAGTAGTTTCGAGGAAAATGCGTTTAAAGTTTTGTTCTATTTAGATTCTTGTTAGATTCCGTCTAAACCGCGACACTAAAATGGTTATTACTTTTAAAATAATTCGAATTTCGAAAAATCCTTTCAAGGAGATATTTTTTAATATGATATTAAGAATATTAGAATAAGATATTGGGGGGGAGAGGAAGGTGAAGAAGTTCCTGGCTATTCAAATCTGGTCACCAAATGTCGTACGTTTTATTCTGAATGGTGATCTTTTACTAGGGCGATACTGTCAGTATCTTTTACTCCGGATCGTGCTGCAAACCTACTGCATATTATTTTTAATTAATAAATTGTGAAATAACACAAATCAATCAAGTAAAATTTAATTACGGTCCCCGGGATTTGAAACCGGGACCTCCGGATTGCTAGTCGAGAGCCTTACCCCTCGATCATGGAGGCCTTCAACAGTTAAGGCCTTTAGATAAAATTTCTACATTGTAAAGTTTAGGTGCGATTAAAGCTTTTTACAAAAGTCTAATAAACCAGCGGTTTGGTGTTTCTCAAACATCAAGAAAAATAATACTTAACTAACAAAAAATTTTTTTTTTTTTTTTTTACAGTTAATACCGCACAAGAATCTCAACTGCTCCCGTCTGGAGCCAGTGAGACTATGGCATCCCCAATTGGGGTATGTTGTGAGGCTGAAGGTAGTGTGGGAGGGGAAGGAGGTGGGGAAGAGGAAGGTTGGGAAGTACCTGGCTATTCAGATCTGGTCACTAAACACGGCTAAAGCCATTTTCAAGCAACGTTTCAATTCTGAATGGTGGTCTTACACCAGGGCGATACTGATAGTATCTTCCACTCTGGAACATGCCGCAAATATACTATATATTATTTTTAATTAATTAATTGTGAAATAACACAAATTAATCAAATAAAAATTATTTGCGCATGCCGGGTTCGAACCCGCGACCTCCGGAATGTGAGTCAAGAGTCTTAGCCACTGGACTACGGCGGTCGTCAAAAATGGTTTGTTTGAAAAACTATATACTTAATTTAAAAATAATAAAAAAATCTCTTACGACCCTGTTTTACGATGATAATCCTCGTCCTACTAATTAATTGTGTTAGTGATTATTCCTATTTTGTACTTAAATAACTACTCTTCAAATTATTATATCTTATTTCCAAATAAACTGATACCGATTTCAAAACGCCACAACAGTTCTTGAGATTTCACCATGTCGAGAAAAGGTTTTCATCTCATGTATTGTATAGAAGAACTTTCATCAACGGATGTATATATTAAAATATTTTAAAAGCATAGTTCCTAATTTCCCCGCTGGGTTTGTGGAGTGGCGATCACCAACGTTGTTCAGCTGATCAGTTTTCGAACGTCAGTTCCGATGAACGATCGTCTCTACGCGGCCGCTCTCGAATTTTCCTCTCAAAACTAGTTATAAATCTGTGATTAAATAAAAAAATAGTCCACTCTACAGAAAACTGTACAACTTTTAAATATTATTTTGGTGTTTTTTACGACATCTTTGCCGTATTTCGTGGCGTCGAAAGCAGCCGGAAAATTGCACCGTAACTGTTTTTCATGCGATGTTCAATTTAGTTTTATTTTTCTTGTGTTTTTGGCCGAAATAGACGCTGTGCACCTAAAACTGTGACTCAGTTGTACGAGGAACGCTTGAATGGATCGTAATTGGTTCCCATTTAGTTTTTCAACGTAGAAAGTGAATGTTAAAAGGTTTAACTTCGCCCAGTCTAGTGTTGAGTTCATAGTAATTTAATTTCGAAAGAGTAGCAGAGAGAGAACTTCTAACAAACCGTGAGTCAATGTTTTAACTTTCACAATTTCAACGAATGTTTTGTTCTGTATATTTTGGTAATAATGCATTGCAGACATAATCGAAACGACACGAAATCGAATTGTTTCGATCAAAATTTGCGAGCGATAGAGAAATATTTGTCATGCTTGAAAGAATAATCAACGAAAATGTTTAATAAAGCGTACGAGAGTAGAAGAAATTACATCTGTAGTTAAATTACTAGACTGTATAATGCATGTTGTATTCGACGTTACCGGCAAAATCGTAAACCATTTAGTGATTCGCTTTTGTGTATTTCTAATATTATTATATTGCATACTTAATAGAAGAGCCAAATAAATGCTGAAATGAGCATCCTTAGGAATATGTGTGGTAAAACTTACTATTTATGGATGTATTTCGAATGTGGAGATTTGAAAAGACTGCAGAGTCGATCATACATATATGAAAGATAAATGATTGAGAGAGGGATGCTAAGATGTATATATAACGAAGACGGCCTCCATGGGCGAGGGGTAAGGCTGTCGATTACCAATCTGAAGGTCGTGGGTTCGAAACGTGGCGTGCGCAAAAAATTAAATTTAATTGACTTGTGTTATTCCACATTTTAATCATCAAAAATAATATACGGCAAGTACCGGAGTGGAAGATACTATCGAATTGAATTGAAATTGAAACGTTGCTTGAAATGGCTTTAGCCGTGTTTGGTGACCAGATCTGAATAGCCAGATACTTCCCCACCTTCCTCTTCCCCATCTCTTTCCCTTCCCCACTACCTTCAGCCTCACAACATATCCCCGACATTCTTCCTGTGCTCCCGGCAGTGCCCGATCTAAAACTGAATGTCAACGACAAGGTAAAACCCATTCACCAATCTGTGAGGCGATGCAATAGTCTCAATGCCTCCAGAGGGGAGGAGTTGGAACTATTGTGCGGTATTTGGGGTGCTATTAGAATATTATGTGATGTGGAAGTGTATGGAAGATATCGGGGACGCCTAGGAGTTACGATAAAATGAATTAAAAAATGAGTTTAATGATGTCGTGAGTCAGCATAAGAGATTGGTTTTAGGTGATGATAGAATTGTGTGGCGGTCCATCCTCTCTGCC
Organism: Limnephilus marmoratus; assembly: GCA_917880885.1. NCBI lineage: Eukaryota > Metazoa > Arthropoda > Insecta > Trichoptera > Limnephilidae > Limnephilus > Limnephilus marmoratus. Next base: position 24,819,943 of record OU862931.1, on the reverse strand, counting down.
TACCCCCGAGAAGAAATGTCGTGACGTTAATTAGATTATTTAATTTTTTATTTACGGTCGTTAAGTTAATACACTATGTTGTAAATGCTGTTTTTCTCTGTTATTAACATTTTTGTATAACTGGTACTTATTATGTAAACTATACTAAAATGATGGAAATGAAAAACCATCAAAAATGTAGGTGTAGGTATACTATAATACTGTTTTTCATCATGATTATGGAATTCTTATTTCGGTCAAATCGGTTTGCAATGTACGATGTTAGGCAAGTGGAAGAGAGACAGAGCGCGTATGAAACGGGTTAGATCAAACGATACTAAGTTATTGGCGACATTGATTTCCAATCAAATGTGCGTGGAAGGCAATTCTACGGGGTATTATTATCTATTTTTTTAATTTTTAATGTGAACACCGCAGAAGAGTCCCAACTGCTCCCGTCTGGAGACAGTGAGACTATGGCATCCCCAATTGGGGTATGTTGTGAGGCTGAAAGTAGAAGGAAGGGGAAGGAGATGGGGAAGAGGAAAGTGGGGAAGTACCTGGCTATTCAGATCTGGTCACCAAACACGGCTAAAGCCATTTCAAGTAACGTTTCAATTCTGAATGGTGGTCTTACACCAGGGCGATACGGAGAGCGTCGTCCAACCTGAAACGTGTCGCAAGTATATCTTAGATTGACGGCCGGCATGGTCTAGGGGTAAGGCTCTTGGCTCACAATCCGAAGGCCGCGAGCAAGTAAATTTTAGTTGTTTAATTTGTGTTATTTCAAATTTATTAACAGTTTATGTGCGGCACGTTCCAAGTGGAAGATACTCTCAGTATCGCTCTGTAAGACCACCAACAGAATTGAAACGTTGTTTGAAATGGCTCTAGCCGTGGTTAGTGACCAGATCTGAATAGCCAGGTATTTCCCCACCTTCCTCTTCCCCATCTCCTTTCTCTGATATCTACCATCAGCCTCACAACATACCTCAATTGGGGATGCCACTGCATCTTCCACTGTATCTTCCACTCTGGAACATGCCGCAAATATACTTTATAATATTATAAATTAATTAATTGTGAAATAACACAAATTAATAAAAAATAAAAATATTTGCCACGCCGGGATTCGATCCCGCGACCTTCGGATTGCGAGTCAAGAGTCTTACCGCTAGACCACACCGGCCGTTTAGTGCCTTCCTCGTTCAAATAAATTAAATTTACTTTACAGTTTCAAATGGATAAATATATCTTTGATATTAATCAAATACACATTAATGTACAAAAAAATCCTTACGTAAGTTTTTCAAAGAATTTTCCTCAAAGTTGTCGCATAGAAGGCTGTCTTCCTCTGCAAATAACTGTAATTTTATAAAAAAGTATTACAATTTATTGTATATCGGTGTTCTTTCCAACAGCGGTATATTGTATTTTAAAAATTTTGTTATTTTTATAAACTCTTCACTTAAAATTCCATTAGGGCTTATGTCATATTTGGGATTGCTGTATAAATATTTCTTTAAAGAAATGATCGTAAAAACGAACCGTTCTCTTGTGAAATGTTTATTGTGTGTTCACATTTTGGACACGCGTTCGATATCCACCAAAGGGTGCACTGGTGCCGAAATGATCAATTAAACTAGTCATTCGAAGCACTTTTAATTGAAATAGAGGTAGAACAGGCACAAAATTCCCAAATTTTTTTTTTAGATTAGTTCCACACAGGAGGCAAAATAATCCACTCAGGGCGTATGCCATCTTTGAGGATGTTGTGTGGAAAAGTTCTGGGAAGGAAAGGGTATGAGGGATGGGTAGGAATCTGAGGGGTCAGTGTGTCCAGGATTGACGAACGTATGAATCCATCCCTCCCACTGCGGTGCAAGGCGATATTCTGAGAGAGTACGGCTGGAGAAGTCAAAGGGACTCCCTCAACTATTCACTCTCGATCCGGCCTGCCATGCAGCTGGTGGGCAGACACATCCGCCGTCAAAACCCGGACAGTCCTCACCCCATGAACCCGGGTACCCCTGCTAAGTTACCAAACTTAGCAAAGCACTTGGGGTGACCTGTGGCAGAGATGTTGGTTATCCAATAAATGGTTCCTGGGACGGCGGTACCCATACCCGCCATTTATCCCAAATTTTAGCAATTTTTTTCATTCAGTTTTCTAGGGGCTTTAGAAAGGAGGTGGTTGCCATGGTGATGGAACCCATAACCTTCAGCTTTATTGCCACGAAGATTTCTCGGATACTTGAGACAATTCCAGGAAATTTTTAGAAATTTCAAATATGCTGGAAATTTATGACAGCAATATTTCAAGTTAGAAGATTCCGAGACGTTTTCCAATTTAATGCTCCTACGCATAATTGAGAAAAATTGCTACGGGGCCGACTGGAAAATTCTAGGAAATTCGTTTTCATTGTACTATTGTATCTATCTACGTATTTGGCGTTCAGTGTGGTTTGACCGAAATACAACGGACTTAACAATGAAACCGATATTAGATTATTTGATAAGTAGTCGATAGTCCGGTAGGTAAACCGCTCGGCTTGCAGTCGGGCGTATCGAGTTATATATTGTACTTGCATGTCTTTGTTGGAAGAATTGAGTTTTCATTGGGACAAAAGTATTTATGCATATTCATATTTCTTATGTACGGGCGTAAACAAATAATTCATAATAATATTTTAAAGCATAAAAATAGGTATTGTAGAAAAAAAAAGAAATGCACATAGTTTTTTGGGTTATCTATAAGATTCAATATTTTCTCGGTTGTACTGCGAGTTTCCGGACACCGTGTGTTTATATTATGTACCTGCACCTGCCTAATTCAAGATATTAGAATTTCCTCTCCGTTTGATGGATTTTAATTTGGAGGTGCGTGTGGGTACTTTTATTGGATATTGGGCCGCCATTTATTGGATACCCAACATCTCTACCAAGTGGATCGCTACGTTTGGTAACTTGGCAGGGGTGCCCGGGCTTAAGGGGTGAGGTTTGTCCGGGTCTTGACGGTTGACGCTTCTGTTCACCAGCTGCTTGACAGCCCGGATAGGGAGAGGCCGGTTGAGGGAGACCTTTTGACCTCTACTGCAGTACTCTTTCGAAACATCGCCTAGGAGTGGGAGGGATGGATTCATACGTCCGTCACTCCTGGAGACACTGACCCTCAGATCCTACCCACCCCTCATACCTTCTTCCTTCTCAAAAATTTATCTCCTTCCTTCCCTCAAAAGACCCTCTACACAGCATCCCCAAAGATGACCCGGACCCTGAGCGAAATTATTTTCCTAAGTGCCTCCCGTGTGAAGCTAATGTAAAATAAATTATCTACTTAAAAGAACCGATCTGCAATATTTAGAACATGATTATTTGTCATTTCTGCAAAGGGTCGATTTTGCAGCTTAATCTTGTAATCAATAACTGCACTGAAAAATTATTTGAGTCTTCCAATCTCCGGATTCCTTCAAGAACAAGTACAAGTACAAGTACAAGTACAAGTACAAGTACAAGTACAAGTACAAGTACAAGTACAAGTACAGGTACAAGTACAGGTACAGGTACAAGTACAGGTACAGGTACAAGTACAGGTACAAGTACAAGTACAGGTACAAGTACAGGTACAAGTACAAGTACAGGTACAAGTACAAGTACAAGTACAGGTACAAGTACAAGTACAAGTACAAGTACAAGTACAAGTACAAGTACAAGTACAAGTACAAGTACAAGTACAAGTACAAGTACAAGTACAAGTACAAGTACAAGTACAAGTACAGGTACAAGTACAGGTACAGGTACAAGTACAGGTACAGGTACAAGTACAGGTACAAGTACAGGTACAAGTACAGGTACAAGTACAAGTACAAGTACAAGTACAAGTACAAGTACAAGTACAGGTACAAGTACAAGTACAGGTACAAGTACAAGTACAGGTACAAGTACAAGTACAAGTACAGGTACAGGTACAAGTACAGGTACAAGTACAAGTACAAGTAGAAGTACAAGTACAGGTACAAGTACAAGTACAGGTACAAGTACAAGTACAAGTACAGGTACAGGTACAAGTACAAGTACAAGTACAAGTACAGGTACAGGTACAGGTACAAGTACAGGTACAGGTACAAGTACAAGTACAGGTACAAGTACAAGTACAAGTACAAGTACAAGTACAAGTACAAGTACAGGTACAGGTACAGGTACAGGTACAGGTACAGGTACAGGTACAGGTACAGGTACAGGTACAGGTACAGGTACAGGTACAGGTACAGGTACAGGTACAGGTACAGGTACAGGTACAGGTACAGGTACAAGTACAAGTACAAGTACAAGTACAAGTACAAGTACAGGTACAGGTACAGGTACAGGTACAGGTACAGGTACAGGTACAGGTACAGGTACAAGTACAAGTACAAGTACAGGTACAAGTACAGGTACAGGTACAGGTACAAGTACAAGTACAAGAACAAGTACAAGTACAAGTACAGGAACAAGTACAGGAACAAGAACAAGAACAAGAACAAGAACAAGAACAAGAACAAGAACAAGAACAAGAACAAGAACAAGAACAAGAACAAGAACAATAACAAGAACAAGAACAAGAACAAGAACAAGAACAAGAACAAGAACAAGAACAAGAACAAGAACAAGAACAAGAACAAGAACAAGAACAAGAACAAGAACAAGAACAAGAACAAGAACAAGAACAAGAACAAGAACAAGAACAAGAACAAGAACAAGAACAAGAACAAGAACAAGAACAAGAACAAGAACAAGAACAAGAACAAGAACAAGAACAAGAACAAGAACAAGAACAAGAACAAGAACAAGAACAAGAACAAGAACAAGAACAAGAAAAAGAACAATCCGTCATTTCCAAAGATAACTTTGGCCTTGATAAAAGTCCTGGGGCCTCCTGAGTGAAGTGAATAACCTATCAAAACACAAAACAACGTAGAAATAATTAAATTATTGGCTTTTTGCCAGGGTCTAAAATTCCGGTAAAGGTCATGGAGTTCAAATTCCAGTCGCGGCAAAAACACCTTTACTAGTGTAATTTTCAGATTCGAATAATTAACGTTGTTTCAATATACTGTATTTAAATAGCTTCCGATCTTTGGGACCAGATTTTCTTCGTTTTCTAAATCTATCTAATTATTGTCACTTACATGTTTTTCTAATCAACTATCCCTTAATGTGTTACTTCCTTAGCGGGCTTCTTCTAGAGGGTCTTCTGCGAATCATCGCAACTAGAGATGTTGGGTGCAAACTTGCGGGTCACGTGATATGCACTCCGTCTCGTTCCTGCAACACGGTAACAGAGGAGAGAGAGCGCTTATCACGTGATCACATCGCGACGCGTAGCGATCAGTGGCGACGTGTGATAGAAACCTTTTTTTTTGTTTTAATTGAATAAAAACGATCGCAGTTAAAACAAATCTAAGTTTTAAATTGCTGGTAAAAATTCTTCGGTTACGCGCTGGCTGTTACAAACAGTATATTTATTTGTTTGAATCTGAAACAGCCGCACTCAAATTTTTCATCCGGGGTTTTCTTTGCCAATTCAACTATTTTTTAGCTTGTGTCATTTCAATCGTAACTTTTAAATTTTATACTCGTATTTTACTGTTGTAAACCAAAATAGTTGCAAAAATAGATGCCATTTTGTTCGTTCAATATTGTTTTAAATATCAATACAACAATATTTAAAAAAATCGAAGTAATGCAGTAATGTCAGGTTTTATCACTAATATAAAACTACCTGCCTAGCAGAGCCGGACTAAATATTTCAGTATTAAAAACCAATGCATTTCATTTTTCCGTCGATTTTTGATCCCTTTGGTTTGCGCCCGGGGCACTGCCCTCGGGGTCCCGCCCTGCTCCGGTTCTGCCCCCCGTCTAGACTATCAAGCAAGGTTCATAAGTCTGTGACATCTTGAAAGTACGAGTCTAAGAGGTCGTTTCTGAACTTGTCCCCGGAGGGTGTTTGTTCAGGGAAATACGCGAGAAATAAGCTTTGTAAGCGGTAAAAGTATTTTTATTATTTCATTCTCCTTGTAAGAAAAATCGAATAAAATACGTTCTGAAAGCAATTACTTTGTTTTAACGGCATTATCTTCTAGATAATAATTATATTAGATCTTAATACTTAAAATAAGCTGGATGGACAGGGTTACGAACGAAGATGTAATGTTTAATTTGTTGACGTTGGCAACACGCCGCGAAATGCTAAATTGGCCGCGTTTTTCAGCTTTGGAGCAGTGTTGCTACCGTAAAAAAATCATAACAGCTGTCGAGAAACATTATGATGATGAGTAAAGATTTTTACCCTGAGCAGTGTAAGCTTACTCCGCTGTGTAGCTACCGCGACGCTACAGAGCCGTGGTACGGTTTCATGATGAGTACCTAAGGCTGACCGTGTTTAAGGGAAATATGTAATAAATCGGTACAAATCCGGGTTGCGGGCCCTTAAATGAAGAGTTCCCGGGGACGGCGGTACCCATACACGTCTCTTACAATTTCTGCAGATCAATAGTTAGATTTGAAAATGTCAAAGATAGCAGTTAATTATATATGTACATGTTTTTAATTTTTTTAAAAAGAAAGACTAAAATTTCCGGGTTACGAATAACATGGCCATATTTGAAAATCTTCTAGTACCAACACAGTAAACGGAAAATGTTGCTAGTGTCGTGATAGAGGACTTAGCCAGCCGAAGAATTAAATAAACGAAGCATGAGTGTGGTCCAAAACGCGATGCCAACTCAATCATTGACCGGCAATTCTTACGGTTTTTAAAATTAAAATTAATTTTTATTCTGGGCCAGACCACTCCTAAAGATACGCGATTAGAAGAACAGTTAATCGTGTTGTGGTAATAGAATTTACCACTTAAAGCACAATGCCGACAACCTTGATCACTCTTCATCAAAACCAGATTATCAATTCCTTCACTTGTTTCTCAAACAACTCTTCGTTGACCATTGGGGTGTATTTTGATCCCGACTCTACAAGACAGGCGACGTTGTTGTATTTTTATAGAAAACAAACACTCTGTGGTGTCCATTGAAGACATAAACCCATAGAGGTAACCGTAATGCGTAATATTATTAAAGTTCAACGAACCTTAATTATTCAAAATTGGAACTGACATGAATGAATGATGTATACTTGGAGCAGGTGGATGAATTTGTTCATTTTGGAAGTATGTTTACGAGAGATGGGAAGGCTGATAGAGATATTGAAAGAAGGGTGAATGCAGGTAACTCTATTAATGGAGGACTGAACGCCGTTGGCACCAACAAAAAGCTGTCCAAAGACGAGAAACTAGCCGTCCATAATGGAGTACCGGTATCTACCTTGATGTATGGCAGTGAGGCATGAAACTGGCAGAGAAAGGATGAAAGTAGACTGAATGTTGTAGAAATGAGATCCCTGAGGCGTATGTGTGGTAAAACCATGTATGATCGCGTGAGAAATGTGGATATCGGCAAAGAATGCAAGGCTGATGTAAGCGTAATGAATAATAAAAGAAAGGCACGCTCCCATGGTTTGGGCATGTAGAGCGAATGAACGAGAAAAGGAGTGTAAGGAGAATATATATATGACGCAAATGTGAATGGTAGAATAATAGAAGAGCATGTATAAGACGGTGTATGAATGTGAACGAGGCAAGAGTGTGTGCCAAGACCGATTAATTCATGTCAGACAAGCAATAAAGTATATACCAACATTTTTGTATTAACCACTCAGGCCTCGGCCATATTTTGTCAGAGGGTCAAAATATTTCCGCATTGCAATAAAATCCTAATAAATAAAATATTTCTGAACGCATTGGAAAAATATATTTTTTTAAAAGATGATAAAATTTTAAAAATATTTCAAATTTTATAAAACAAAATTAAGAAATAATTTTTAAAATATATTATGTTTTTTTTCAATTTGCGATCCCAAACTTTGGTTTCATAAAGATGTACATTTTACACGATCGTACAATTCTTGGTAGATTCAAAGTATTCGATTTGGGTCAGTATCATAGGCGACTTCAATTAAATTTATTAATGTAAAGAGTTTATTCGAAAATTAAATTTTGAGGAACAATTGCTGGTTTGCAAAATGTCATTCTCAAAGTGTGACATGGTTGACAGTTTCATAAGAGTTTTTGCAATATTTAAAAAGCTTTTAAGATGCGTTGTCACGTGGTTGTAATAATCCAGAAACCTTATCTTTGGTTGAAATAAGATATTTTGAAAGTTTCAAACATTTCCTATGCTTAACACGTACATAAAAAACAAACAAACAAGCAAGCAAATATACATTATTTTTTAATATAAAGATAATAAATCAAAATGATAAATCAGTACCCACAAAGGTTATTATTTTTGGTAAATATGCATAGAGTCCACCTCACGGATAATACGGATTGTTCGTGTTGTCGAAGTTTGGTGCACGGATAATACGGAATACTCGTTTTTTAATAAAATATAAATATAATCCAAATATGACATTTATCGGAAGTACCAACCTTACAAAATAAATTATCATCAAAATAAAAACCAAAAAGTACCTACTTCCAATTATTGGGTTAAGGTTCACACTACGAAAGCTGCATGTCATCATAATTTAGATATTCATCCCAGATTTTTAATGGTTTGTTTGGCAAAGCAGAGTTTATCTAGCGGGTAGGTGTAATTATTCTAAAGCATTTTTTCTATGTTCTTCTGTTATAAGTTATAAATACAGGTACAAACTTGTCAATAATGCATTCACTTCACAGCGTGAATAAATTATTTTTTTTATATGGCAATAATATTTTTTCTACGATTGGTAGCATTGATTGATTGTCCACGAAATAAACGATACGTATAAAAATGGCGTAACCGCGAAAGTGAATTAATTTTAACAAAATTAAAATGTAACATGCAAATATTTGTATATTTTTTCGTCTCCCCCGACATAAATACCTACTCACTTTTCATGATAATAATGCTAATTTTAACTGTTTGAAAAAAGAAATCCGTACCAGTAAGCGGTTCAATACATAAATAATTTATTTTTAACCCCGCTCATCCAATTCTCGGTTAAAACCGTAATTTTCTTCGGCTAAACATTCTCCGACCGCATCAACCGTCGATAGATCGATCCCGGCCGCAGGCCGCAAACCACAGACTAGGCAAATTGCTCTATTTCTGTGGTGAGCCTAACTAAACCATAAATGTATCCAGTACATTGTCTATTAAGAGTCAACGGGAACTCATCGATAATACGATTATTAGACTAGTTTCACTGCAGGCGGGACAAGGCAATATGGCGCCTAGGGGAAATTTATTAATTGAAAACAAGCTGTCAGTAGATGATATCTGTTGTCTAAATAATAGGCCACTTGCATCACATTTTTTAAATTTTTTTTCCGGTTTAGGCAAATATTCTAAGACATTCTGTATATATTTTTTTTAATCGTATTTTTGAAACCCTGGGGATTTTTTGAAAATTTCAATCCGAAAAATCAGACCATTTTTTATAAACCGGAAATACGGGACATAATTTTATAGGTGTGAAAAAACGATAATTACATAGCCGAAAATCATTTAAAAAAAGAACGTTTTCCACACGAATGGCACAGGAGATTAACGAGGCATACCAAAAATATTACATCTCATAAATATTTTTTTCCTTGATCCATCTTGTTGATCATAAATCATTATATTGTACAGCGTATATATTACTAAATTCAATGTAATATACTTGTGCTTGTAAATTATAATAATAATAAGAATATTATAAAATTTTATTTTCTTAAAATCAGCACCATAATCATTATAACTCTAAAACACGTACCAACATCTTCTTCACGTTCTGAAGAGAACCCCGTACATCTAAAATCTGTCAAAAAGTGAAATCAAATGATAAGTTCGCAGAGAACAAACAATAAATCTAGTGAACGAATTCAAAAATTCGCCTGAAATCAAAGTGATGCCATATAAAAAAAATAAATCAGTGTGGAATTTTTTAAAATTAATAGGAACATTTTCGGCGACGGGACATTTTCATGTAGTGACGTCATGAGCCCAAATAATGGATTTATTTATTTAAAAATAAAAACAACTGTACATTTCTAAACAATTTTACTAACATTTTCTTAATCTTAGTAAAAAGATCTATCCACATGATTTTTTCCAAGTCGTTATGAAATCCATGCAAGTGGCCTATTCCCAGCATATTTAGACGACTGTAAGACGACATATGGCATAGGTTTTAATTAAAATGTATCGCCATTTTTATATTGTAATTAGCTGATCCGGACACGCGATCCTGGGGATAATGAAACACAACGCCATCTATTGGATGATTACCCAATCTTTATAACAAAGTGTTATTAACTCACTCCGCTATCTGTTAATTTGCATACAAATCAAATCCGCACCGCCTGCTTGCCAACCCGCTCGTCCACCACATTCAGACGTTCTCCTTTATATTTCAACCAATTTACACAAAACCTTGACAAATTATATAAACTTAAACCTTCCTCATGAATCTGTCTATCTATTGGTGAAAACCGCATGAAAATCCGTTCAGTAGTTTTTGAGTTTATCGCGAATAGACAGACAGATGTGGCGTCGGAATTTAATTTATAATATGTACAGATATAGAAAATTTAATTTATAATATGTAGGGATTCCTAATAACAGAGACTTAATGTTTATTTTTTGGTAATGTATTCATTTGAACCATTTCCATAAAAGACAACAAAGATTTTTTTTTCATTGGAATAACTTTTGAAGGTTATACCCATTAATATATCACTAAGAAGAAGATAATACTAATAAATCTTAACGATACATGAAACAGAATAAGATAGAGAAATGGTAGTGGTCTATGGTAACGGTTTAGATTTAATGGTATTATACTTTTCTCCAATGACATTACGAGTAGGTACCTACATTGGTGGGTATCATCTTCAAAAGTATTTCAGAAAAAGGCTCATGGGCTCTTTATTACTTAAGCAATTCTAATTTCTAATGTTATAATTTATGCTTTATTCTATAAGTTATATTATGTAAAAGTCGAAAGGCGTTAATGATAAAAATACACAAATGTACACACTTTCATCTGGTATTAATTCAAGCCAACGTTTTCTGATAGAATTGTTCAACGAAAACACTTTTGTAAGTACGTGAAGTACGTCGGTAGACATTGGTGTTGTTTCAAAAACATTACTAAAATAGCATTGTCCTGGATCATTGTATCAATTTTATGTAGTTTGTAACAGTTTCAAATTATAATGCTAAGTAAGTACCCAGTCATTAAGAGCGTTTAACCAGCCAGCAGCCGAAAATCCGCATTTCGTCGAAAGTTGTTCTTATGATCGTATAGGGCGGTTCCAATGAGAAACATTAATTATTCTCCGTACCAGCTTTTTAAAATTATAACTCAATGTCGATTTTATTTCATTCCAAATTTGCTTTAATTTATACCTACGTCCAAAAATGCTGAAAGGCGTGATGATAAAACTATTAAAATGATGTACTTTTTGTAATTATTTTTTGTTATTTATTATGTATTTATTATTTTTCAATAATGTCTAAGCAAAATAAGAATGTAAAAAAATCTGAAATATATTAATTCGTAAGTGCGCAAATAAATACACAAACCGACCAATTTTCAACATGGACGTATATATTTTTAATGATTTTATTTAAACTAAAAATAAAAATCTGAAACATGCGTTTACCAGATAACGTATTGCTTTATTTTACTGCTTGATTACATGATGTGAAATGGGTATTGTGTAAAACAAAATCTTTTTTGAAAATTTTACAAATCTGCCAACGACCTATGGTATAACCTTATTATACTAAAAATAATAATTTTTTTTCTCAAAATTTAAAACATGCGTTTCTTTGATAAAGGAGAAAAGAGTCAATACGTCTAAAATCTGATTAAAAATGGCATATTTCTGGTTTTCTCTGGTTATAACCTTTTAAGTCGGTTGCTACACATTAATTAGAATTGATTTTTAATTCATAATTAAAACGACAAATAAACAAAAAATGGAATCCTGCATTCTTCTGATGCATAAAACATACTATGGGCAAGCTAAAAGTTCAAATTTATGAATATACCTTAAAAATAATGCATTGGACCCATAAGTGGCCTAATATAATCGTGTATATAACAATGCCCAAAAAAATCCACTTCGCCTTTTTGTATAAAGTTTTTCCGTGATCACCAATGGTTCAAATTCTTCGAAATCTACCTCCTCATCAGCAAAAGCCATGTTGGCCACACAGCGATAGGATTAATTCGTTAAATCATTCGGTATACTAAAAATCTTATGCCAATAGCTAGTTTGAAGACGAAACCGTGTATATTTTAAATATGATCTAGGAAGCATTTCGTTGCGATTCGGTTTGTCCAGTCATTCATTGGAATCTAGGAATCTCGCATCCTTTGCCATCGGTGCCAACTAATCTTGGAAACGGTAAGCGATAATAAATTACGCCAGACTCAGAATTTTCTCCGAACTTGAAGTTGGGAATATGAAAAATAATTATAATGTACGATGACTGGGAGAAATTTCAATTTTTAACAGAGTTTCAGCGGGATAATGTACATCATATGTGATTCATCCAGAAAGTGAGGTTACAACATTTATGTAGGATCGAAAAATGCTTGGATTTAATTGAAGTTCACAGAATACTTCACAAATTATCACGCAAATTACTTATTATTATCTATGATAATAGGCTTGCAAGCAAGGCCTGCTATGGTATAGGATCTGAGCGAGCAACATCCAAATTACGAAGTCAGTGCAGCTAAGTAAACTTTACTGTTTAAAATAGTTAATCACTCTGATTAATTATTTATACGCTTGCTGTAAACTAAACAGCATACAAATCAGCAGTAACAAAAAGTACTACAACAATTTTAGTACTTTTTGTTACTGCTCAAAGCCATTAGCCAACTGTCGTTGCTCATTATAGCTTGAAAACTTGACACCTCAAAATTCGACTGGTACCCAGGCCTCTTATTTTAGTCAACCTCAAGGCAGTATTTGACGGAACTTTTCCACATAAAAATGACACCCGCGTCCTATTCTTTAATTCACCTACACGCAGATATTCTTTGAATGTCTATCTTTGTCATACATGAACAATGTTTGAATTAAGAATTTACTGGAAACATAAGAGTTGCCACATTTGTTTCTTTCCACATTTAATTTTGAGTTTGTCAGAAATAGCAAGTCTAGATGTATAACATCATTGCTTCCAGATAAATATACCTAGGTATCAGCGGAAATCGAAAAAAAGGCATATCATATATCACATGGATTAACTATCTAATGGAGTACATTTCCTGGTAGCAGATGCTATTAGCCCCATAAAGCTAACTTGGCTTATCTAAGCTTTTATTGTTACAAACAAACAAGTAAATAGGAAAAGCAGAGTGCAGATATAAAAACCTTAACTATCAGTGAATTAGAAATCAATCGGTCGCCCATCACAGCGCCCTTGAGGTGATTTTTCACAACAACGGCGCTATATAAATTAGCCAAATATTATTATAAATATATCAAACTATTTTTCAATGTAGTCGCGAGCCGTCAAGATCCAGACAATTCTGTGGTTGGGCACCAGCTTTCGTATGCCAGTGTCATAGACCTCCGCCGCCTTTTTCATCCACTTCTGAAAAGTACCTACGCCTGATATAATATAATACTTAAAATTTGTACACTATAGAAAAAAATATTTATAGGTACCTACACATTAGAAAATAGTACAAAAGTAGCGACAGAATTTGAACCTTCCACCATCGAACCACCGCTCTTGCGCAAATCCAGAGTTAAACGGTTTCACCAAATAAATCAGCTCTACTAAATTAGAAAAATCTAAGGGTCGACCGAGATCTCGGTCTCGGTCTCGGTCTCGGCATTCTCGGCTACAAATTCTACCGAGAACTCTATTTCGGTTCTCGGCGAAAAATCGCCGAGATTCTCGGCCATAACCGAGACCGTTGTAAGTAGGTACGGTGTAGGATAATGGGATTCAAATCTACCGCGCGCGTACACATTCTTCACTTGGTGAGAGAGCTGTCAATTGTGATTGGTCGGCTAGGGTTTGCTAGGGTGCGTTATTTCGATTTAATGTGTTTACTACGTAGGTATAACGTTTATTGTTGCTGAACTATGGAAAAATAGCGCGTTTTCTTTTTTTTCTCGATTTATCTATTCTCGGTCTCGGCTCTCGGTCTCGGCCGAGATCTTAATTAATTCTCGGTCTCGGTCTCGGTCTTGGCCGAGAACGAAAAACCTGTCACGGTCGACCTTAGAAAAATCCTGTTAAAGTAAGCTTGTATTACAAAATTGATGAACCAATAAAAAATTACATGTAAATTCTTATTTACAAAATCGGCTTACCTGATGTAGTAAAAAAACTAGTTTATTAACGATTTATTATTATTTATTCTAAGTAAAAGATTCCCCCTAGAGATTAACCATTCAATTGAATTGAGACTGGATCTGAGTTGCCAGGTACTTCTACACCATCCTCTTCCCCATCTCATTGCCTTCCCTACACCCTACACCGATTGGGGATGCTGTAGTCACACTGCCTCCGGAGAATCGGGAGCTGTAGTGACTCTTGTAAGGTATTCACACTTAAAAAAAGTAAAATTGGAGGCGGCTTATTTTTACACATACAAATATGGGTTCTTCTTAGGAGAATTTGACGGCCCCCGTGATCGAGGGGTAAGATTCTTGACTCGCAATTGAATCCCAGCGTGCGCAAATAAATTTTATTTGATTAATTGGTGTTATTTCACAATTCATTCATTTAAAAATAATAATGTATTTGCGGAAAGTTCTAGAGTGGAAGATACTTCCTGTAACGCCCTGGTGTAAGACCACCATTCAGAAGTGAAACCTTGTTTGAAATGGCTTTGGTGACCAGATCTGAATTGCCAATTACTTCCCGACTTTCATCTTTCCAATCGCCTTTCTCTCCAAATTACCTTCAGCTTCACAACATACTCCAATTGGGGATGCCATAGTCTCACAGTCTCTTGACGTTAGCAGAAATATGGGTTAAAATAAATATAAGCATCAAAACAAAATAACAGAGAGAAAGAAGAGGTTTTATTTCAAATTTAGAATATTTATTGAACGTGTGCGATGCTTCGTATTCAATTCCAATTATAGTTTACAGAGTAGTATTTTACGTCATTCCCCACAGCGGCGTTTTAAACGTAAACAAAACAACACGTGAAAAGCGTTCACTTCTCAAATCTTTCCCAAAATCTGTTTGGTCCAATGCATTGTTTTACATTGTGTAAACAACGCGCTCTGTTCACCGGAGTTAATGTTTAAATTACTTCGTTTGAAGGAGCGTGTCTATATTTGTCTTTTGATGCGTACACCCATAGACATTCAAATTAAAGAATACCCTAAATTAGCAATAATCAAAAAATAATCTAGTCTCCTTTAACGGTGCCATCTTCCAAACAGGTATTCCATTGATATGGTTGATGTTACTTTAAGTGGCCAGCTCAGGTACGGGGGCTCCATCGAAGCCAGAGCTAAGTTAGCCTCTCAGAAGCTGGGCATACTGTACAGGGCTCGCAGATACTGCAGATTGTATACAATTGCTAAACCTGTACAGATCGTAGGTGCGCTCCATGGTTGCATTTAGCAGTCACTTCAGAAGCCCCAAAATACTTGAAAAAATCCTCGACTCTGCGCAGACACGGGCGGTCCGCTTGATAGATTCTCCTTTCTTAACAAATGGATTGCAGTCTTTTAGAGCACAGTCGTTGGGTGGAAGTGCTGTCCTTGTTCCATCGATATTTCAATGAAAGATCTCCGAGGAACCAATGAATCCTTCGGCGCCGATAGGCATTCGGGAAACTTTTTTAAAGCACGCCAAATAACGCTCGCCCAATATTTGTACACAATTGACATTTGACACATGAGAATGGATCTTCCTTTCCACAAAAAGATGAGGGTTCCTTACAGCATCTCCAAAGTTGGCATAGGCTTCCATGGAAATTATTTTCCTCAGGGCCTCCTGTGTCGACTTAATGTAAAAAAAAGTTATAATAAACACAATTAAATAACTTTGTTTCAATTCCACTTTATTAAATGTGGAATTGAAACAAAGTTATTTAATTGTGTTTATTATAATTATGTATTCCCACAAAGTGTGTGCTACATGTGAAGATTATAAAAAAAATTCTCTGCCGGTTACAAAACTGGCATGTACTGACAAAAGTAAATGAAAATTTAGGGAGCTTGTGAAGAAAGACAGACTTTTGCATAAAATAATGGCGGTAGTTCCAAATGCAAGACGTCTGGCGGGGAGCCTCAAGCAAAGCTGGGGAAGCAACCCCAGAATCACAGAATTTCATAAACCTAGAACCTCAAAACCCCAGAATCCCAGAACCCAAAAACCACAGAGCCCCAGATCTAGAGAACCCAGAACCTTAGAACTCCAGAACTCCTGAACTCCGAAACTCCAGAAAGACTAAGCCTTCAAAGAACAGAGGCCGCTTAACTAACTCGGTGCAGGGACGCCTGGGGGCACCTTGTCCAAGCAACAGGGCCCCGAACCGAACAGGACAAAGTGAAGAATATGAGATGAATGAGAAAACACATGGTTGTCTGGCTTCCAAACAAGACAAATAGACTAATGGTATTTTTTGTATTCGCTGAAGCAAATTTTGTGAAAAATACAAGTAAATTAACAATGCAATCATTTCCAACCTTGCAATTGGAAAGGTTTCTCCGTGTCCACAATCTACAAAGTTAAGTGTAGATTAAGTGACTAAAAGTGGAACCAACTACCTACAATAGAACAGATTCTTTTTTGCGCAGGTAACTACAATGTAACTCTATTAATGGAGGACTGAACGCCGTTGGCAGCAACAAAAAACTGTCCAAAGACGCGAAACTAGCCGTCCATAATGGAGTACTGGTACCTACCCTGATGTATGGCAGTGAGGCATGGAACTGGCAGAGGAAGGATGAAAGTAGACTGAACGCTGTAGAAATGAGATCCCTGAGGCGTATGTGTGGTAAAACCATGTATGATCGTGTGAGAAATGTGGAAATCCGCAAAGAATGCAAGGCTGATGTAAGCGTGATGAGTAAGATCAAGAAAGGAACGCTCCGATGGTTTGGGCATGTAGAGCGAATGAAAGAGGAAAGGAGTGTAAGGAGAATATATGACGCAAATGTGAATGGTAGAAGAAGTCGAGGACGCCCAAGAAAGACATGGCACGACCAAGTGAATCAGATACTTGAGTCGGGCCATGTCAAGAGTCAGAATAATAGAAGAGAATGTATGAGACGTTGTATGAATGTAAACGAGGCAAGGAATGTGTGCCAAGACCGGGATGTTTGGCGGTCCGTCCTCTCTGCCTACCCCTGCGGGGAAACGGCGTGATGGTTAGTTAGTTAGTTAGTTAGTTATTTATATTAAAGTAGAGAACTCTTTCGAAATGGAGAATTTATGTGAAATGATCTTTAAAAAAGTTGCAAAATTCTTAGTTACTTACTTTTTTTACACATAGAGGTTAAATAATACAATTTCCTTTTTAGCAAGTAGGAGTGTGAAATTTTCAAAAATGAAAACATTGGACGTGTTAAGAAAAAAAAAAGAATCTTTTCAAATACAAACAAGCGACTGTGTCTACCCTTTTTTGCACTTGAAATGTGCGTCCTCGTTGCGTTTTTATAATGGAACTCTGCGAGTTGCAGGCAAATCGTTTAGAGCAGTGTTTTTCAATCTGTGGGTCGCGACCCCTAGGGGGGTCGCCAAGCTTTACTCTGGGGGTCGCCGGCAAAAGGAAAAAGGCGAGGTTCTAACTACAATAAAAACACTATTTCAGTGAGAAGGATGGGCTTGTTTATTTTTTCAAATTAAAGAAAATAATTCTGTGCCCGAGAAGCATACGGATGCAAGTCCAAAAGGGTAAATGTACAGGAGAGCCAAAAAACTATTTTTTCTGTTACCATGGTCTCATAACTTCTTCGGATATCCATGCTGATAGTTAACAAAACAAGTAATTATTAAATCGTATTTTAAAAACGAGCAAATAAAACGAAATATTTTATATTTTAGTCTTTAAAAATATTGTTTAAAAAAACGCTGACTTGAGTCAAACAAAAAGTCGGATTTTAGTCCTTCTGCTTCAAAATGAAGTGGAATATTGTTTTATGACTTTTGGTGTAATATGAAAGGATCAATGTTTGAATATTGTTTACTTCCGTAGAAAGCGTAGTAAATGTATAATTTGAGTCATAATACTACATTATACGTAGGATTTGAGTCATAATACCCAAAATGTAAAAATCATAAAGATGCAAGTTCACATGTACATCTTTCTTCTTCTAAGATGGTTGTTGCATCAAAGGTAGTTGCATCCGAATACATTTTTGAAAATCCTATTTTTGTCCATGATAGGACCTGTATCTTTCTGCCACTGATAAACATAATAATTTACTTCAAGTCTGCATCAAAAACTCATTTCTTCAAATTTTGGACTTGCATCCGTATGCTTCTCGGGTACAGAATTAATCAATTCAACTTTTTGTCTGCATCTATGACCAAAAGGGGTCGCCAGAATTTTTCAACCTGTAAAGGGGTCGTATATTCAAAAAGATTGAAAAACAGTGGTTTAGAGGATTCGTTTGAATGTATTTGTTCACATCGGTATTATCCAAAGAATTTTCCAAGATACTGTGGGCTCAACGACTTTTTTATGTTTTTTTTGTTGTTTCATTCTTCGAATTCCCAACAAAAACTAAAAAAAAAAAAAAAATCTGATAGCAAGTGAGTAGGGATGTGACTTTTACATAAATAATCGATTCTTTTCTTAGCATGAAAAATCGATTCACAAATAATCGGTTTTTCTTGAAAATTTGTTATAATAATCGATTTTTCCCCAAATTTGTCAAATTTAAATAGACGCGTAAAATATATTTAATCACAGTTTTATCAGTTAAAAAATATTCAACAGAAATTATAAGTTTTAAAATAATCAACCAAAATTACAGTTCAATTAATTGTTCGTTGACTCTGACTTCATCTATTGACAAGTTTGATTAGGGGTCGTCCATTAATCACGTGATGTTTTTTTAGCAACTTTTTAACCCCCCCCCCCTGGTGATTTGTGGTGAGCTTTTAGACTAACCCCCCCCCCCCCCGAAATCACATGAATTTTTTTAGTGCAAAGAATTTCGAAATTTTCAGAATATATCACGAAAAATAAATACACGTGATATCTCATTATACCCCCCCCCCGTCGTGATATTTCGTGATTTTTTCCGAACCCCCCCCCCTTTCGAGCATCACGTGATTAATGGACGACCCCTTAGAAACTTCAACTATACTGCTTTTAAAGCACAAAAGAAATGTCATCAGCATCAATGTCATGTTTTGTTTATAAACAAAATAGGGGTGCGCGCTCAGGATTCCGGACTAATGACTAAGCGTAGCAGGGCTGCGAATTAAAAAATCGGCAGTGTAAAAAAAATCGATTAGGTACTAATTAATCGATTTTTTTAGAAAATAAAATCGATTTTTGTAGGAGAAAAATCGATTTTCATCGTAATCGATTATTTTTTCACATCCCTAGAAGCAAGGGTCTCTTTTAAATTATTTACTTGTACATTCCATGATTTTTCGGGGGTAACAGCTAGTTCTGAATTATTAGTGTTCTTTCTACGAATGATTTTATTTTAAACATAATTTTTTTTTGTATAGTATTTTGACCAAAGCAAAGCTTTATTAAAAGCTTCTATTAAAATATATATGTATTCAAGGTGTAATACCCTCTACCTTACACCGTGTTATACCTGCACCTTTAACCATGCTATTTATTGCCGATTTGGGAGACGGGTATGGGTACCGCAACCCCGTAACCTTTGTTGGATAACCAACACCTCTAGGTCACCCCAAGTAGTTCGCTACGTTTGGTGACTTAGCAGGAGTGCCCGGGTTCATGAGGTGAGGTTTGTACGGGTCTTGGCGGCGGATGCATCTGCTCACCAGCTGTATGGCAGGCCGGATTGGTAGAGAATAGTTGAGGGAGTCCCTTTGACTTCTCCAACTTTACTCTTACGTCGGTCACTCCTGGACACACTGACCCCCCGATTCCTACCCACCGAACTTCCTCTCCTTTCTTTCCTAAAAAGACCTTCCACACAGCATCCCCAAAGATGACATAGGCTCTGAGGGGAATTATTTTCCTCAGCGCCTCCTGTATGGAGCTTATGCAAAAAAAAGAGTACCCGAAAAACTTTTACAAGCGATTCCTGAGCGTGTTCGGAGTTAAACACGTAGATGTCATGTTGCTGTCCGATGATATTTGTTCAATGGCTTCAATAGGGGCCATTTGGATGTTCGTGGTATCTTATCTATGCTTTGATTTCATATATAACTGGAATGATATCAAAGCATTCAAACCACTAAAATGGTTTAAAATTAGCTTTAATCACGCTTCACCCAGAACACAAAAACGGTTTTCTTCTGGTTTATGCAGCACATAGTTTGCAACTAGAAATTAATTAGAAGGGATGGTCCGATGCTCTGTAGGGAACCCGCTTGCATAGCGCGGGTGTAAACTGTGCGCCCTAAAGTTTAAGTTTAGACTTACGGAATTCAATACTTCGTGTGTGCGAAAGCACTATGAAACAATACATGTAGATAATAATTGCACACACGAGAGTGGATTCCTATAAAATGGTTCCGCGGATTAATGCATTCTGAACCAAAGACTGGTTTTAGGCCCCTCCAAAAGTTCTCACTGGCTGCACCCAATGGCCTCGCGGGTCATAGTTTCCCATCCCTGCATTAAAATAACATAATCTTATAATATACATATAAAAAAAGAAAACCAAATATGCTTGCTTGGGTGTATATGAGATGTCTATGCTTTGCTAAACCATTCATCCGATTACGATGAAACTTTGAGGAATGATGTGCGCATGCTCGCGATGGTTTCTATGTACAATAGTGAGCTCTGGCATTATGAAATTTGAATTAAAAAATTGCAATAGGTGGTACGCGAAGGCCTCCGTGGTCCCGAGGTAAGACTCTCGACTCACAATCCGAACCCGACGTGCGCAAATAAATTTTATTTGATTAATTTGTGGTATTTTACAATTAATTCATTTAAAATAATGTATAGTATATTTGCGACACGTTCCAGAGTGGAAGTTACTCTCAGTATCGCCCTGGTGTAACACAACCATTTAGAATTGAAATGTTGCTTGAAATGGCTTTAGCCGTATTTGGTGACCAGATCTGAATAGCCAGGTACTTCCTCACCTTCCCCTTCCCCATCTCCTTCCTATCCTGACTACCTTTAGCCTCACAACATACCCCATTTGGGGATGCCATGGTCTCACTGGCTCCAAACGGGAGCAGTTGGGACTCTTGTGTGGTATTCATATAAAAAAGAAAAAATAAAAAAAAACGCGAGCTGTTTGAAAACTGAATATACCGGGACTGAATGTATGGATTGCTGGAAGGGGGAGGGGAACAAGGGAGGGGATTTCGCGAGACGGGGAAAGTGGGAGAGGGGAGAGGGAAGGTGGAGGCGGAAGGGGAATGGGACGAATGGGAAAGGATACGCAGGAAGATACAATTTCTTTATCAAGTGGCATAGCACGCCGGGAACTCGCTCGTTCACAATAAAGGTTGGATAGGCGTCTATTTGATAAAATCAATCGGATATTAACGAAGTGTGATATTATGGTCAAATACGTATGCTCGCAAACTTTTAATTTGTGGATGATTTTTGTCCTTAAACGCTAATCCTTGGTATTCTATGCCAATGGTATTCTGTGTCGTTGAGCCAGTATGGAGTTGGCACAGTGCCGGCGCAATGTAAACAAACAAATTAACATTTTCCTCCCAAAGCAGGGCTTGTCAAACTGCACAGAACCGCGACTTGCGTTTTAGACTTTATGAAGACAATTTGTATGACCCACCTAGCAGTCACCGAAAAATATAATAAAAAATAATAAAAAATATAATAAAAAACATAATAAAAAATGTAAGAAAAACTGTAAATATGTAAATAGCATGGGGCGCAAACGGTAGAAAAATATATCGCCTTATTAGGCGAAGTTAGTGGTTAATAATATTTAGGTATACGGAAAAGCTCAATTTTGTGAGTATGGAGAGAAACTGAAGAAGACAATGAACCATCCAGAGAGTTTCCAAGGGTTTTTGCTTACCCTTAGTGTGTGAAAAATTATGACAAGAAAAAAAGCAATTTCTCCAAAACAATGGCTAAACATTGAATTTTCCTGGATTCTGTGCTGTTATTTAATATTTTAAAGGTTGCATCAGGGCGTATAGCAGTCCCAGAAAAAGGTGGTATGTGATGTCATCGTTCTATAATCTTCTGTCTTTTTCGTATTCATACAAGACGTGTGAGAAGGAAGATTTTCCGTCGACGACGTTGACACGTAAGACACGGTGGGACACTCCATTCGACAAACATTAATCAGTGTTCTGTTTATTTGTTAACTAGTTGGTTCCCGGCATGCGTTGTTATGCCATTTAACAAAGAAATTGTTTCTCCCTGCGTGTCCTTTCCCATTCATCCCGTTCCCCTTCCGCATCCACTTCCCCTCTCGCGTTCCACCTTTCCTCTCCACCCTCCACCTTTCCCCTCCCCACTACAGTCCCTCCCTTCCCCCGTCCCACGAACCCCCCTCCCGAGTTCTCCTCCCCCCTCCCAGGTTACCCTCTCCCTACCGCGAACCCCCTACCCGAGTTACCCCCCCACCCCCTCCCGCATTCCATACATTCAGTTTTCAAACAGTTCACGTGCCACCTGTTACAATTTTTTATATAAATTTCGTAATGCCAGAGCCCACCAGTAGTCTTATACAAACATTGTCCTGACAATAACGAACAAACAAAAAAAGAATTATCCAATTTGGTGTTGTAGTCGTTCGGAAGTTATGCGCGTACATACATTTCGGTGATTCAAATTTATTTATATATACTAGCTGGTACCCGGCATGCGTTGCTATGCCATTTAACAAAGAAATTGTTTCTCATTGCGTGTCCTTTCCCATTCGTCCCATTCCCCTTTCGCCTCTCTTTCTTCTCCTGCATTCCCTTTCCCCTCTCGCGTTCCCTCTCCGTCTCCTCCACCTTCCCTCTCCTCACTCCACTCCCCCTTTCTCCCGTGAACCCCCCTCCCGAGTTCCCCTCCTCCCTCCCGTGAACCCCCTACCCGAGATCCTCTCCCCCTTCCCCCCTCCCGCATTCCATACATTCAGTTTTCAAACAGCTCGCGTGCCACCAATAGCAATGTTTTAACACAAATTTCATAATGCCAGAGCTCACCAGAAGTTTTATACAAACCTTGTCCTGACAATAACGAACACACAAAAAAAAAAGAATTATCCAATTTGGTGCAGTCGTTCGAAAGTTATGCGCGTACATACATTTGGGCGATTCATTTTTATTTATATAGAAGATAGAAGAAGATAAATATATATAGATATTTAGATAGATAGATAGATAGATTAAAAATAATTCCCCTCAGGGCCAATGATATGCTGTGTCAAGGGGCTTTTTAGGAAAGAAAGGAGAGGAAGTTCTGGGAAGGAAAAAGGCTTGAGGATTGGGTAGGAATTTGGGGGTCAGTGCGTCCAGGAATGTCCCGACGAATCCATTCCTCTAACTGCTGTGCAAGGCGATGTTCCGAGAGATCAAAAGTCTTCCTCAACTATTCTCCCCCGATTCGTTAAGCAGACAAATCCACCTCCAAGTCCCGGACAAACCTCACCCCATAAACCCGGGCACCCCTGCTAAGTCACCAATGTTGGAACCACTTGGGGAGACCTATAGCAGAGATGTTGGTCATCCAATAAACTGGTCGGCGCCGGCTGTACCCATACTCCCCTTTCAAAATAAGAACTAATAGAAAAATGATATTTTTTCATTTTAATTCAATAACAATTCTGCTTTTTCCCGACCCATTTTGAGAACTCCTGACTATAGAATTCGTTTAGCTTTTACTAATGCGAAAATACCTATCAAACTCGTGACTGAAAGCATTACATACCTAGTCTATGTAGGTACTGGCTTTAAATATTAGATTTATTCACAAACTAGCTTGCATACCCGTGATCACAATCACAAGAAAACTTTCATTTTTTTAATGCTACGTTGTAAAGTGATGCTGAAAGTAATATTCGTGTGGATAAATCCAATACAAAAAAAATCCCTTTTTAAATTAGCGTTGAAAAGCGCCTGTGGGAATGCTGTATGGAGGTTGTAGGTTGTAGGAGTGAAGAAATACAAAAAATAAAGTTAAAGAAAGTTTTAAAATATGTTCTTGGTATCTGAAACATGACGGCTACGTTGAAACTAAATGCCGAAAAGCACATTAATTTATTTCAATAATTATTATAAACATTTTCGCAATTATCGCATCGATTTTGTCGCTGTTAGCGGGCTCCTCTAACATCCGTAATTTCGTATCTCTCCATCTTCTTCTTTTTGAGTCCGGTTGCGGAGCATTAAGAGGAAACGGGCAGCATTTTGTCCATACGAGGTTTCCAATTTCCTCTCTTGATTTTGACACTACTGCCAATATTTTTTAATATAATACAGATATTGACCTCTGGCGTGTCGGCAAGTTTTGCTTGTTTTTTAAAGGTAATTATTACAATAATATGTAAAATATAAAAGGGAAAATAATTTCCCCTAGGGCACACGTCATCGTTGAGGATGCTATGTAGAGGGTCTTTTAAGGAAGAAAGAAGATGGGAAGAATATATGGGAAGGAAAAAGGAGTGAAGGGAGGGTAGGAAGCTGGGGAGTGGATGTGTGCAGAAGTGACGGACGTGTGAATTCAACCCTCCTACTGCGGTGCAAGGCGATGGATCGAGAGTGTCCGGCTGAAGAGTTCAAAAGGACTCCCTCAACCAGTCTCTCCCGATCTGGCCAGCTACGCAGTAGGTGGGTAACGAAGCGAACCACTTGGGGTGACCTATGGCAGGGGTGTTGGTTATCCAATAAATGGTTCCCGGAGCGGCGGTACCCATACCCGAATCCCAAATTTAAAAAAAATCTCTGTCTACCTCATTAATATTATGATGAATTATAAAATAAAGCACTTTGATGGGCGTAAATTTTAAATTACAAATGACCGATAAATGTTGGAAAACAAAGTCATACATAAATTAAAATTTCTACCAAAAAAAGGCTTTTTTACGATTTTTTTTATATATCATTATATTAACACAGTAATTAGAGCAAGATTATTATTTTAATAATTATGAGTAACTCCCGAAAAAAGTCAAAGTAGCCTCTAAAATCTTGAAAATGGAATTTTTTTGACGTCCTAATTTTTTCGTTTATTTCACTTTAAGTTTTGGTACATTATCATTTATTTGGTGGTAATAGATTAATAAGTATAATGATTAATCTGAGTATTGTACCAGATAGAGGGTTCACTTTTAGATAAATAAATAAAATTAAGCATATCCTGGAATATAGCTCCATTAATGATTAATCTGAGTATTGTACCAGATAGAGGGTTCACTTTTAGATAAATAAATAAAATTAAGCATATCCTGGAATATAGCTCCATTATTTGGGCCCCTTCTGAACAAAACCATATCCTAGAAATAGAAAAATTACAAAAAAGGTTTATGCGTTACCTGTATATGAGGGAATATACGGTTCCATGCCAACTGAGAATAAAGTCAACTCAACACCTCTTTAAAAAGTCATTAAAAGCTATGAATTTTTTTAAAATAAGCCGATAACCCTAACCTAACATAACCTATTTAACCATTTTTTATCACTCTAAATGACTTATCTGAGATGGTTCTGAGTTGGTTTCATTCCGAGTTGTCCTGTCACAGGAATATACATACCACCCATTCTTGTATCCATAGTTGTTCTTAACAGGAATGCTCGATCTTAATACCTTAGAAGCCCGCCGAAAAATATTTTTATGCAAACATTTTCTTAAGCTAATCTCCGGTACTATACTAAATCCGCCTATGTTAAAAGATATTAAATTATATGTCCCTAATGCGTATACTCGTGGGAGATCCCACGCACTTTTTTATTCTCCGAAAGCGAGAACTTCTTCTTACCGAAATGCACCATTAAACAGAGCAACTCAACTGCTTAACAATTCTGCATTGAGCATCGACATCTTCAATGTCACCCACAGAGAGTTCAGTAAATGTCTTTTGACACACGTCACAACATAGTTAAACTGCCCCCCATGCATTTTTTTTCTCTTAAATTTTGTAATCTTCTCCATTATATTTTAGTGTATAACTGTTTTATGGAGAACCTGAAAAAAATATATAAATCCGTATCCAACTCAAATTTATTTTTTTCGGAGAAGTCTGATTATGTCAATTGGACTCTCGATATATATTACATATATATTTCCAAAAAAATTGCTTAATTTGCTATCCTGGATAAGTTATAGATATTTTTAGCTCAACCCTTGTAAAATATAAATCTGTTCTCGTCAGAAGTATTTTCAGCACAAAACGTGTAAACAATTGTTTATTATTAGACTCCACCGTTTCGACGAATTTACAGGTGCCCGATACCTATTTTAAATTATTTTTTCTCAGTATTCTGTGCTTTATCTTTTGACAAATTAAGTTTCTATCTTCTACAGAACAATGTCTCCATTGTTGAGTGGTTACGATCCTTGACTATGAATCCGGAGGTCGCCGGTTCAAATAGCAGCTTGCGCAAGTAAATTTTATATGAACATT
Source organism: Limnephilus marmoratus (assembly GCA_917880885.1). Classification (NCBI taxonomy): domain Eukaryota; kingdom Metazoa; phylum Arthropoda; class Insecta; order Trichoptera; family Limnephilidae; genus Limnephilus; species Limnephilus marmoratus. The sequence continues at coordinate 24,793,182 of OU862931.1, read as the reverse complement.
TAAAAAATAATATAAATATTATTTGCGGCATGTTCCAGAGTGGAAGATACTTTCAGTATCGCCCTGGTGAAAGATCACCATTCAGAATAAAAACATTGCTTATATTTGGTGACCAGATGTAAATAGCAAGGTATTTCTCCATCTTATCTTCACCATACGCTTCCCCTCCCTACTACCTTCAGACTCACAACACACTCCATTCGGATATGTCATAGTCTCACTGGTTCCAAATAGTTGGAACTCTTGTAATTAAAGGTACTCACATAAAAAAAATGTAAAGGACAACTATTCTTCGTAATTGAATCACATGTTCACATTTGTAACCGGACAACTCGACAACATGCGACATCATCACCTGCTTTGGAAAGTAAATAAAAATGAAGAAAAAAATAGCTTGTGGACTAATTTAAAAAAAAAAAAATTGAATGTAAAAAAAAAAAACTTTTAATGACTTTTCAAAGGGGTGTTGAAATGCCACTTTGTTGATTTGTCGTGGAACTGTTTGCATTATATTATTTAAATTTCTAAAATAGTGAAAGTGTTATTCACCGTTAACTTTTTTACTATACTACTAAGCTTTTTCCCCCAAATTACTTGTGGTCATTTTTTTATAATTTCTTTTTTACATGAATACCTCACAAGAGTCTATTACATCCCCAATTGAAGCTGAAGGTAGCAGGGAAGGGAAGGAGATGCGAAAGAGGAAGGTAGGGAAGTACCTGGCTATTCAGATCTGGTCACCAAACACGGCTAAAGCCATTTCAAGCAAAGTTTCAATTCTGAATGGTTGTCTTACACCGGGGCGATTCTGAGAGTATCTTCCACTCTTGAATGTGCCGCAAATATGCAATATATTATTTTAAATGAATTAGTCGTGAAAAAACGTAAATTAATGAAATAAAATCTATTTGTCACGCCGCGCCGTGATTCGATCCCGCGACCTACGGACTGTAAGTCAAAAGCCTTACCGCTAGACCACGCCGGTCATCAAACCTGTTTTGTTATCCCCGAACCTTTTTATATTGACCGGTACATCCAATAAGGATCTTCTTTGTGCCTTTTACCATTTATAATATTAATTAATTTAATTTGGGAGGTAGTATGTGTATCGCTACCCCGGGAACCTTTTATTGGTTAACCAACGCCTCTGCTATAGGTCACCCCAAGTGGTTCGCTAAGTTCGGTAACTTTGCAGTATTGCCCGGTTTCATGGGATGAGGTTTGTCTTGCTTAACTACCCGCTTAATGCGTGGCGGGCCGGATCACTTTGATACCTTTCTAATTCCTCACAAGTTTTTCTTTCCCAGAACTTCCTTTCCTTCCTTTCTGTAAAAAAACCCTCCACACAGCATCTGCAAAGATGACGTGGGCCCTGAGGGAAATTATTTTCCTGTGTGGAGCAATTGTTAAAAAAAAACACACACATTATTTGCCAAATTGCTAATGGAGACTCCATCTACATTAATAATTGTATAAATTTATATAAAGTAGGTTAAATCAGGCCGGACTAAGCACTAATGGGCCTTATGACTCGGGTTTATTTTCATAAAAATAGACGTTTGTTGTGTAAACCTATCGGCGCTTTTAAATATTCCTCTTACGTCTTACTTCCCCGTACTTAGACATTCATTTTTACGAGATTTCAGCCTATTTATAAAATATGTTAAACACTACTGGTTAAATGGAATCTGGAAAAACAAAGAGTAAACAATAATCTTAGAGTGAAATAGAGCGAATTGTGATGAATAGTAGCACAGAAGAGAGAACACAAGAAATGCCATGTTGTTGAGTTTCGTAATGCAAAAGTCTGACCATTATTCACTTAAATTACATATAAAGAGCAGTGTAATTTTTACTTTGGACCAAAATGGTTTAATATTATTTCGGTCGTAATTAAAACATAAAATAAACCATCTAGGTTTCAAAAACAAATTAAAAAACTGGATCAAGTTAACAGGAAGAGATTTAAAAAAAAAAAAACTGGAAAATAAAGAATAACATACCTATTGCACGCTAACCATAAGCGAACAAAATTAATAGAAGCGCTGAGATTTACTCTTTGTTATTTTTTTAATATTAGAGGCTTAAAATCACCATTGAAGAATAATGATTGTAATAGTAGACCATAGAACAGGCACCTTGTGTGGTAAAAAAATATTCTGTAAAATATAAAGTTTATTGCAACAAAAATTTTTGATTGAAATTTGACATGAAAAGTTTGATTTAGTTTTGAATCTTCCTTCTAAGTGATCGGAATAAATGGTGCTACGATAATTTACCAAACTTAATAAAGACATTGCTTATCCCTGCGTGTCCTTTCCCATTCGTCCCGTTCTTCTTCCGCCTCCCCTTTCTCTCACACGTCCCCTTCCCCTCACGCGTTTCCACTCCGCCTTCTCTGCCTTCCAACTCCACACTCCCCTCTCTCGCTTCCCCCGATCCACGAACCCCCCTCCGAAGTTCCCCTCCCCCGTTCCACATTCCATATATTCAGGCCCGATACATTCAGTTTTAAAACGGCTCGCGTGCCACCTATTGCAATTTTTTTATACAAATTTCATAATGCCGGGGTTCACCAGTATATATAGAAACCACCATGGGCATGCGCACATCAAATCCCCAAAGTTTCGTCGCAATCGGATGAATGGTTTAGCAACGCAATGACCTTGCATAAACATACATACAGCATATTTTGATTTTTTTAAATGTATATTAAGTGCTTTCATTTAATTAAATGAAGACAATATTAGCGAAACTCAATCGAGAATCTGAAAACAGAAAAATCAGAAAAAGATACGGGCACATCTGGGCCGATTTCTGTGAGACCTATATGAGTTGTTCGGAAAAGCGAACAAATTAGCCTACAATACGATTATGATATATAGAGGTTAACCACCCCTAATGCACCATAGGACAGATTGTAAAAAATGAACATTAAAATACTTGGTATTTATATGCAAGCTTTACAGTTGCGTGCCAGATATTGTACTATCGTTTGAATAAATTTAAATATTAATTCTGATTCTAAATACAAAAAGTTGCTGAAACGCGTATTAGTTTTAGAAACATATTATTAGTTAGAAATTTTCTAATTTGTAAGTTGCTAACTGGAAAGAATTTTTACAGGCACCCCACAATTTTTACGCACCCCCCGATAAAATTTTACCTCTCCAACAATACTGTTTTCCACCGCATCATGTCCCTAACAGTTCTTCTCCAGTCCATGCAACGGCTTCCATCAATTTGGAATTTGGGAGGTGGTTATGGGTACCACCACGCCGGAAACCATTTATTGGATAACCAACACCCCTGCCTTAGGTCACCCCAAGTGGTTAGCTAGGTTTTCGCTAGGGGTGCCTGGGTTCATGGGGTGGGGTTTGTCTAAGTCTTGGCGGCACATGCGTTTGCCCACCTCTTGCGTGAGGCTTTATAACCGCTCCTGCCGAACTCTCCCGACTTATCGCCTTGTACCGCAGTGGGAGGGATGGATTCAAACGTCCGTCACTCCTGGACAACTCCTAAAATTCCTACCCAGCCCTCATACATTTTCCCTTCCCAGAACTTAATCTCCTTCCTTTCTATAGAAAAACCCTCCACAGGCCACGGAGCATCCCCAAAGATAGGGAATTATTTTCCTCAAAGCCTCCTGTGGAGCTAATGTAAAAGATGTACTTATTTGGAAAAAAAATTATCTCTCCTAGCCTACTTTATCTTTAAATCGCCGATCTATGAAATTATTTTTAAGGTTTCAGTTTTTTTCTCAAATAAATATTATTTCAAGGAAAATCCAAAAATTGCTTAAATCCAGCACCTAACCTAGATTTAAAAGAAAAATATTTTTTATGTACCAAACACCTCACTAGATTATCCTGTGCTAAGGGGGACATTGTTTTGGTTAAGTTTTCAGCGACTTCTATGGTAGAACTTCACGGTTTGAGTAAGGTTTTTCCGAATTTTTTTTTGACGATGTTTTTAATATTTTAGTAAGTTATTTTTCCGATAGTTCCTTAAGCCAAGATTTGATGTCCTTAATGTAGTTATTTTTTGTTTTAATTTGTTTGATACTCTGTGCGAGTTTGTTATATTACTTAACTGTAAAAAATTCAGAGCTTCTTTGTCCAAAGGTAGAATTTTACTAACAGGTAAACTCAGTATGTCTATTGGCTATAGCTATTTCGCCACCCGGTTGGGCAGGTTTGTGAGCTGTAGGAAGGGACTTTTTATGAGGATCTTGTAGAGGCCCGGATTACGTGAAGGAGGAAAAGCAGATGTCGGTGACTCGTTCCACACACGAGCCGATTTATACGAAGTCGAAGAAACGTCCTTTTCTCATGAAGCCTACATCAACTGTGAACGGGTATTTCGTGGATCAATGCTGCTAGCTTTTTAGAGCAGGCTCCATTGAAAAACCGCCCTCCATATCACATAATTATGTAGGTAGGTTTTTGAGGTATTTTAGATGGCTTCCAAATTCTATATTTAACTACATCACTCTAAGTTCAATTTGAAAAGCATGGAAACCGCCGCCCTGGGAACCATTTAATGGATAACCTTAACCTCAGCCACAGATCGGCCAGCGTAATCCAGCGGTAAGGCTCTTGACTCGCACACCGAAGGTCGCGGGATCGAATCCCGGCGTGGCAAATAAATTTTATTTGATTAATTTGTGTTATTTCACAAATTATTAATTTAAAATAATATATAGTATATTTGCGGCACGTTCCAGAGTGGAAGATACTTTCAATATCGCCCTGGTGTAAGACCACCATTCAGAATTGAAACGTTGCTTGAAATAGCATTTACCGTATTTGGAGAGCAGATCTGAATAACCAGATACTTCCACACCTTCCTCTTCCCTATCTCCTTCCCCTCCCCACTACCTTCAGCCTCACAACATACCCCGATTGGGGATGCCATAGTCTCACGAACGCGGGCAGTTGAGAATCTTGTGCGGTATTCATATAAAAAATAAAAAAAGATCACCCCAAATTATTCATTACGTTTGTTGACGTAGCAGAGGTGCTTTGGTTCACGGGGTGAGGTTTGTCCGGGTCTTGGCGGCGAATGTGTTTGCCCACCTACAGCATGGCATGGCAGGCTGGTTTGAGAGAAACTGGTCGAGGGAGGACATTTGACCTCTCCAGTCGGACTCTCGACTCATCGCCTTGCACCGCAGTTGAAGGGATGCATTAATACGTCCGTCATTCCTGGACACACTGACCCCCAGCTTCCTATCTACCCCTCACACTCTTTTCCTTCCTAGAACTTTCTAACATTAAAAATACCCTCCACGGCATCCCTAAAGATAACATATACCACGATTGAAATTATTTTGCTCATGGTCTTCTCTGTGGAGCTTAGTTTAAAAAATAAATATATGTATCTCTGAATAGATTTAACACATAAGTAAGGTCCTGTACTGTGTATTGTACTTGAGCGGTTTTTAAAAAATCTGAGCTGATATTGCGTCAGAGGTATACATTAATTTTATATCTAAGTTTTCGAGTAAATATTTATGTTAACTGATCAATAGTGTCTTTGAAATATAAGAAAAGTGTTTTTCGCAAACTTTTTATATTTAACGGGAATAGTGCCAACAAAACATCGTATCGACCCAAAAAAACGTATTTCATACCTATATCCTATAGTAAATATAAAGGCATATATTTAATCGTCAACTTTCGTGCAAATCAAAGAGTCCTAACTGCTCCCAATTGAACCATGATATTCCCAATATTGGGGTATATTGGTGTGATGTATGTAAAAGTTTTCAAACTACTCCGCAAGATGTCAGCAGGGAAGTACTTCTCTGCGTGACCGACAGAGGCGCTGGGATCGCTTCAGCCAAACCCAGCGGTTGGCTCTACAGTGAGCGGCAGATCTAATCTTACTTCCTTCCAGTTAGATTTGGTAGTTCGTCTTATTGTAAACTAGCAGACGCGGATGCACGTTGCTGTGGCTAACGAAACACAACGCCACGCCATTACCCAACCTTTATAACCAACGCCATCTGTTAAATCAAATCCACACCACCCTCATGCCAGTCCGCTGCCCGCTTTTCAGCCCGCTCCGTTTATTTAATACTTGACAAATTATACACCGAAAAATCTTCTTCATGAATCACTCTATCTATTGGTGAAAACCGCATGAAAATCCGTTGCGTAGTTTAAAAGATCCACAGACAGTGGAAGCTTTTATACCTACTATGTAAAGATACGTAAATATAAGCTAACAAGAATCTACTAACTATTCATTAATTCTCCACCAGGAAAGTCTGTAATTGTGGTATCCCAGTGATAACACACACAAAATAATTATAACCTAGTGTAGCAGTAAGCGTTTTAACTAAGTAATTAACACTGCCAAATATTTGCCCACTAAGGGTTAAAGTGTAGAACACTACAATTGGGGAGAGAACGAGATATGAAAAATTCCGAAAAGTTTCGCAGTACCAGAGTAAAACAGATTTATTTATCGGTATCATATTAAAATCATCACCGCTGCTATTTCCACGTATTCTACCAGATTGAATCCTCAAAATTATTTAATATTTCCCAAAGTGCCAAGTCACAGACGCACGCACCCTCTCACGTATACAACTTATTTTCCCGTCGAGAATTCTTTCGAAATTTGAGATGTTCCGGAAAATTGTAGCCACTCATCTAATATGTATTTTCATTTTGATAATACGCGATATATTTCCCGCTTCGTGAGATGTTTTAATCCATCTTTTTCTTTACGACAGATATGCGTAAATCCTTCGTATGCATTACTTACAAAATCCAAAATATTATGGCGCTTGAGATATTCTCATCTCAAATTTTCCCCTTGTCCTTCCTGTTAGGGTCAAAATCCCATCGCTTCGATAAGGCACCACCAGGCATTCCGATCCTGGGCTTCTTCAGCGGCCTCCGTCTATTATAAGCCGTATGAGCGATAACCAAATTTAAACATTTTATAAAACAATATTTTTGTATTATTTTAAGTGAGATGATAATGTTTTCATGTTTTTTAATGCACTAATGGTGTTTTTGTAACTTCATTCCTATATAATTATTATTTTATTTTGGATTTTTATGAAATTACAATTTTATTTTATTTTATTTATATTTTATTAACGCCCTAGTGGGCTTTTACAAAAAAAGAAGCAAATATATAATTAACAATATTAATTACATGTATTACATAAACAATAAAACAGAATAAATATTAATGCAATCGACTCGTTAGGTAAAGAATATTACAACATAAAAAAAAATTAAATGAAATAGTACAAGTTGTACTTACAAAAAACTAAAACAATTCAGCTTTAAATATTTATACATATTATTAACAATAATAATAAGACCTGACATAGAACAAAGTGTAAATAGAACTGCAAAAATATTATAAAGTAAGTATACATTTTACTGGTGAGGTTTAGATGAGAAAATATTTTATGAGAAAAACAAAAAAATAATAAAAGTTAATTATTAGCAGATAGAATCGAGATTAGTTGATTTTTGAAACATTCAAAACTGTCAACACTAAATATATCTATAGATTCGCAGTATTTATTCGCAAGGTTATGGATTCTTGGAATTGGTGAGTATATGGAGTAATTAGTGTTGAGTTTATTGTTGCATTTAAAAATATCTTTACTACGAGTTTGTCTAGCGGGTGATGCAAATTAGTTCCAACAAATTAGGGCTGTCAATTAAAGATTTTATAATTTTGTATAAAAATAATAAATCAATTAACACTCTTCTATCAGATAATTTAAGAAGTCTGGTTTCAGCGCGTAAGTAATTATAATTTATAAATTCGATTGGAATTTTCATTTTAAAATTGATGTAACGAAGAAATTTGTTTTGTACCTTTTCCAATGATTGAGAATGAACATTGTAGTATGGTGACCATACAGAGGAATTGTATTCTAATCTGCTTCGTACTAGTGAGCAATACAGATGTTTTAATGTTAACATACTTTTAAAAATTGCCCCCATTCTCAAGATAAAACCTAGTATTCTCATTGCATCGCTTGTTATTTCATGGATGTGTACATTGAACTGAAGACTCTCGTGGAATATAACACCAAGATCACGAATCTGCGATACACGAAGAAGATTAACACCATTCATATCATAAGAAAAGTTAAAAGGATTTTTACCTTTGTAAAAACTAATAATCTGACATTTACCAATATTTAGTTGTAAATCATTGGCAGAACACCACGCGCATAGTTTGTTCGGGTTTGACTGCAGAATGGCGCGATCGTCATCGTTTCTAATTGTTCTGCAAATCTTCAGATCATCAGCAAATAATAGAACTTTGACATTACTAAAAATATTAACTATATCATTTATGAATAAGCAAAATAATATCGGGCCCAAATGAGATCCCTGTGGTACCCCACTCGAGGCAGCAAATGTATAAGAAGTAAAAGAATCAACTTTGACCGCTAAGTACCTTCCCAATAGATAACTCTTAAACCATTCCAAAATACTCCCTCTCATTCCCAACAACTTCAGTTTTCGTAATAAGAGTCTGTGGTTAACCTTATCAAATGCCTTACTGAAATCAGTATATAATCAGTATATCAGTATATAATCAGTATATAATCAGTATATAATCAGTATATAATCAGTATATAATTAAAGAGCGTGTGCAACTGATATTGAGTCAATATCATCAAATCAAAATAAAAATAACTGCATTAAAAATATATTTTCTTTGATGCATGCAGAACTTTTAGTGGAAAATTGAAAGCTGTTTACGTAAAAAAAACAACCAATATTCTGAAAAATAACAATAGCATTTTTGAAAACCGAATAACCGGTAAAAATTAACGGTAATTCATGGACGTATTACCTGTATTAATGGACGAATTTAACGGTCAGAATTTCAGCAAACCCCCCCCCCCCCCCCCCCCCGAGTGACCCACCAAAATGAAAACGAAATACTCCACCCTGAAAGGTGGAAAAATAGTATACCATGAAAAGTACAGTACATTGGTAAGATATGGTAAGTCAAAGCAGAGCTACCTAGTTTGTTTAAATAAAATAAATAAAATTTGATGTTCTCCTTTCCTATGTACTCGTAAATTGGGTAATGAATTGTTTATATTGGTGGATTAATGATTTATTTGCTAAATGGTATATGATATGTTATTAAATCGTAAAAAAATATAATGCGTTCCCACGCAGCCTCACAATAACATTGTGAGACTGAAGTGGATTGAAAAAGAAGATTACGAAGAGAATCAGGGAATAGTTGATGAAATAAATTAGGAATCATCCACATCTAACGTTTAAGATTAAAGAAAATTTTCCTTACAATTAAATTCGCGTAGCTGAGCCTGCGGGGCTCGCTTACGAAAGTTTTCCCAAAGTTCTCTAATATATCTTTGTGATATTTTGACTTCTAGTAAAGTGTTTTTGAAAGGATAGGAGAAATAAACTCTTGACTTCATGAGATATTCAGGATGAAATTTGAGGAAGGAAACATAGGAACGGATTTTCTTATTCCAACTATTGTTTGTAAGTTGTACGTTTTATCGTTTGGTCCATTCCGCTGTTTCCCAAAAGGTGGTTATCAGTTTTTTTATTATTAAATAAGAGAAACAAAGACTACTGGATTACAAATGAGTTGACTATTTATGAAATCTTCCCACTCAACTCATAAAACTCTAAGTTACATGGAGGACACAACTTGCAGAAGATCTTGATCCTGCGACGTTTGGCTGCGAAACTGATACCTTAGACCACTGGGTTATAAACCGGTTGAACTTATTTCTTATTATACTTTTGCTTTACTAGGTATGCGTGAAACAAATGGATCCGCACTTAGTTCTTACTAAGACCTAGGGAAGTCGAATGTTTCATACCGATACATTTCACGTGTCCGCTAAAGGCTTTTTGTTGTAAGCGCTGCTGTTTTATTTTTATTTTATATTTTATTTGTGACATAATTTCCATTGCAATGGTAATCTTTGAAATATCAATTTAAGTGTCAAAAATTAAGACATGAAGCTGTAAGGTTTTTTCCACATTTTTTATTGATCAATTGGAGTGCGCCCATAAAGTCAAGGTCGACAAATGGGTACAAGTTGTTCATATGTTTTATTCGTCTTGTTCTACCTATTTTTCTTGTTCTTCTTGTTCTTCTTGTTCTTCTTGTTCGTCTTGTTCTTCTTGTTCTTCTTGTTCTTCTTGTTCTTCTTGTTCTTCTTGTTCTTCTTGTTCTTCTTGTTCTTCTGTTCTTCTTGTTCTTCTTGTTCTTCTTGTTCTTCTTGTTCTTCTTGTTCTTCTTGTTCTTCTTGTTCTTCTTGTTCTTCTTGTTATTCTTGTTCTTCTTGTTCTTCTTGTTCTTCTTGTTCTTTTTGTTATTCTTGTTCTTCTTGTTATTTATGTTCTTCTTGTTCTTCTTGTTCTTCTTGTTTTTCTTGTTCTTCTTGTTCTTCTATATATATAGCTCCACATAGGAGGCCCTAAGGATAATAATTAAACTATAATTCTTGACATATGAATCGATCCCCCCCCTCCACTGCCAGTAAGGCGATGTTCCGAGAGTCCTGCTGGAGAGGTCTACAGCTCTTCCTCAATCAGTCTCTCCCAATCCGGCCTACCACGCAGTTGGTGGCCACGCGCATCCGCTGCCAAGATCCGGACATATATGTTCTAATGGTATCCTCTCCTATCGGGGATTGGTTTTATCAGTAAAATCTTCAGTCTGATGCTAGTCTGGAACAAAATGTCTTCTGCATTCGTGACTACTAATTAGGTAAATTTGAGACCACGCTACGTTGTACATTTGAGAAACACTGGCCAGAACAAAAGCGGTTCCATCACAGACTCGTCGTATTTCAGCATTGTCGCATCGTGGGTTAGAAAATAGGGTGGTGGCACTGTGGAGAAGGGTATTTTTACCTCCAGGACGCAAACCCTCGAATTTAGTGTACATCCGCCCTTTCTGTAACTTTGAGACGTCCCTCAGAGGTTGCCTTTCAATTCATTACCCCTTGAAGCCGTAAAAGCCTATTTTAGGGGTGAAATCCACAAATCCACGAGGGGGTAGATGCGTTAGTGTCCTGGGGAAGCAGAGAAGATTTCTGACTTTTCAGAAGGACTACTGAAGATTTTTCACCTTTAGAAAACTGTTCGAAGTATGTAGGCACCTAAAAAAGGTAGTAAGCGATTGAAATTTCGTAAATTCATGAGTACGACAAATACGAGTATTAAAATACGGATTCATGAAGTTTATCTGCACATAGAAATTTAATAAATAATGAATTTAAGGCATATTTTGTCTTGCAAAGAACGTTCTGATAATATTTTTTGAATTCCTCCGACTGAGCAGGCACAGGATTGAGCCCGTAACTCCCGGATCGGTACCTGATGCATTTGTCCACTCTACTACTAACCGGTAATTATTTAAATAAAGAATTTGTAATTCAATATTACACTCTTGCGCAATAGTAATGCACCATTAATTAATTTTAATCATTTACAACACACTTTATTCATTAGCTCCCCAAAAGGAGGCCATGAGGCAAATAATTCCAACACCATAGGTGTTTTTAAGGAAAGGAAGGAGAGGAAGTTCTGGGAAGGGAAAAAGTGAGAGAAGAGCGTAAGAATCTGGCGGTCAGTGTGTCCAGGAGTGACGGACGTATAAATCCATCTCTCTCAATGCGGTGCAAGGCAAGGCCATGTTCCGAGAGTTCTGCAGGTGCCCCATAGCCTCCCGGGCAAAACTCATCCTGTGAACACGGGAACCCCTGCTAAATCACAAAACGAAGCGAACCATTTGGAATGACACTTGGCAGAGGTGTTGGTTATCCAATAAAAGGTTCCCGGGGTGGCGGTACCCATAATCGCTTACCAAATTGTGCAAGATATTGAAAAAAAAATTGTTTTGGTTTGAAAAATTATAAAGATTAACATTAAAGCACTTCTGTATATAGTCTCAAATTCATCAGGGCTGTATTACTAAAACTAAAAAAACTTTAAATATTGCAAGAATCATGTATTTCAACAACACCATGCTTAGAAATCATATTACTATTGTAAGTTTTTATGCAATACGTCATTGCTTTATACAGATACTAGCAGACCCGGCCACACGTTGATGTGGCTAACGAAACACAACGCTATTACCCAACCTCTATAAAATCCACAACACCCGCTTGCCAGCTGCCCGCTGCCCGCTGCCTGAATTGAATATTTGAATTTCTCGGCTTTTCTCTACTATAATAAGAATGTATTATATATATAAACCTTCCTCTTGAATCACTCTATCTATTGGTGAAAACTGCATGAAAATTCGTTGCGTAGTTTAAAAGATCTATGCGCACATACATTTTGAGCGACTTCATTTTATACCGAACACCGATAGACACGAGCGATTGCCACTAATTATACAATGCTTGCAATGCAACACTGGATATTTGAAAAGGGAAAATCAAATACCTACTTACTCTAGGACATCTATTTTCCAATTTCTTCCGTAGAACGAATTTTAAAAGTGACTTTAGTACGGCCCGCCAGCCGTTTTAAATCGCACAAAAATATGTTTTCTTTGAATTTCTCGGCTTTTCTCTAATATAATTTACATGTATTATACATATAAACATTCCTCTTCAATCACTCTATCTATTGGTGAAAACGTTGCGTAGTTTAAAAGATTAACGCGCACATACATTTTGAGCGACTTCATTTTATACTATGTAATGATGATGATATCTAATTTATAGCAACACAGCTAAGTACCATTATCATCGTTCAATTCTACTGTTTTTTCAGATCGTATTATATGCTCTCTATTGAGTTATTACGGGATAATAGTCGGTAAACAAATAAAATAAATAAATAGATCAAAGATAAAAAATTACGGATTACTAGTTCGATTGTAATTATTATTTTACGACTGCATCACGAAGTGAAAAGTAATTGGTTCGTTAATAATATCCTCTGGTATTTTAGTCCAGCAGCGTATCGCAAGGCGCGGCCACATGTTCAAATATTTAATGTGGCTGACGTTGTTTGAAATACAAATGTTTTTATTTTGAGCACATAATGTTATAAAAGTGTGAAGAATTCAAAACACTGGTAAATGTACGGAAGCAATTGGAACACTTTTTGTTACAGGTCATTATTATTGTTCATAAACAAAATATTTTCATTTGTCGGTGCATGGGTGCGTGTTTTAAATTTGCATTCCTGTGTAATGCGTTAAATTATAAAAATTCGATGAACTTTCAATTTCAAAATTTGGAACTAAAAGTCAAGTGTAAATCATATTTGACAAGCGAAAAGTCAGGTACAAAAATATTTTATCATTAAATAATTTTTTTATTGGAAATGTGTATTATATTGTACTAGCTTTTGCCCCCGGCTTCGCTCGCATAGTATTAGGGGGGTACCCACAGCGCTTCCTCCACCTTCCCTATCCCCACTCCAATCCCCCCCCTCCTCCTCTCCCCCGCCCCCTCTCACCCCTCTCCCCCCACCCCTTCCTCATCCAAATTCACCCTCTAACCTCACCCTCCCCCACCACCATCCGCCCTCCCCCATTCCCCCTACCGGAGCCCACATACCCTATCCCCCCCTCCATACCCGTTACATTCATTTTTCAAACAGCTCGCGTGCCACCTATTGCAATTTTTGTATATAAATTTCATAAATTTCATAGCTTATAGCTTATTCTGATGTATGAGCTATATTATTGTAAAGTTTCATTAAAATCCATTCAGTAGTTTTTGCGTGAAAGAGTAACAAACATACATCCATACAAACTTTCGCCTTTATAATATAAGTAGGATGAGTGACATATATGTCAAAATTTAATAAAAAAGTTTGTTCATAGGTTCTCAACCTTATTTTGCCCACCGCGGCACTTTATGAATATTTTTTTGTCTAGCGCCCCCCAATTTTTTTCCATCTGTCGCTAATCTGAAATTGCTATTGCCACGACTATATTTACCACAACTTGTTACCTTTCGTTAAACAAGTTATAAAGGTAATTCTTTTGTATTTTAAGTACCGGGTTATTACCTTATTCCTTCTTGTATTCATGTTATAGTGTCAATTCTTAACAATAATAATACGCATTAGATTATTAGGAAGAAATAAACGTGTTTTTTTGTCTTTTATAGACCATTTTTTTTTACCTGCCCACGCCCTTACTGTGCCATCTCAACGCCCCCTAATTTTATCTGGGTCTTCTACAGCCCCCTCAAAGTCTCAAACGCCCACAGGGGGGCGTTATGGCCCACGTTGAGAATCTATGATTTAAATGCGTATATTTTTTAAACATTTAGTAAATATACAAAAATTTAACATAAAGGCACAGCTTGGTTTAAAAAATACAGTTAAATTGATTTCAGTTGACTAATTTATATTGTCAAGTACCTTTGCACACAAATCATACATTTGTTTAAATGTATAGTACATATCTTACGAAAAGAGCTTCCTTTACGGCTTCCTTTTGACTCCTTAGCCCTGTAGCGGCCACGAAAAAATTATTTATCTGATCAAGAAAGAGTTTCTGTATATAAAAACGTTTAATCAATTTAATTTGTAGCACTAAAGAAAATTTGACCTTACTTAAAACTAGCTAACTTGTAAACTTTGTCAAAATAGTAACTTCCAGGAGGTACCGAATGGATAATTATTATTATTTAAAACCCTCAAGCCTCGAAATGATATTTCTGGCCACAAACATAATTTTCCATTACAGCCTAAAGGACAGATTTGATCGGGGCATTTATACATTACATGAGTATTTTTTTCTTTTTTTTCTGTAAAGCATAGATATAATTATTCTTCTCAGTTTGCCTCAAATATTTAAACTCGATTCCTTGGATAAAATCGAAAAAATTTGTTAATGTGTGTGATTACGAATCGGCGGGATTATATCGTTGACAGTTTATTTATATATTTTGACTAGCTTTTTGCCGCGGCTTCGCTCGCATGGTATTAGGGGGGTTCCCACTCGGCCTCCTCCACCTTCCCTCTCCTCCACTCCACTCCCCCAACTCCCCACCACCTCCGCAATAAACATACCCGTATACATTATAAGTATAAAGGTATATGGCTGTATACCATTTTGTCACGATGAATTGTTTGGTTGATAAAATTTGTTTATTAACTTTTCAGATAAATTCGCAATTCTTCAACTCTTCAAATCCAATCTCCATATTCCTTTACTGTCCCAATTAGCAATAAAACCAGATATTAGTAAGAAATAAGTGATTTGAGGAAAAAATATTCCTAAATTTTGTTGATTATTGAAGAAGTTTCACTTTTAGTTTTTTTTTTATTATTTAACAAATAAATATATTTTCACAAATTGTTGTATTTCTTATGTAATTTGTTTATAAAGATATAATACCGATTGGTTTATTCAAATCAATCAACAAAATAAAATATTACAGCTAGTTAAAACTCATGCGTCAACTTTACATACGATTAGCTTACTGACACAAACGAGTCTTCCCTTGAATGCACATTGCGCACGCACACATTTTGCTGTACATAATATAGTCAGCAAGGGAATATGACCATGTGCATAATTTTGTATACTTAGTTCATGCTTGTGACCCCTTACAGTAGGGTGATTGGAATTTTATAAATGTTTATATTATTTATGTTTTTATGTGAGTAAGGCAGAACTTACATGTGTACCTTTACGGAATGCACACCTCTGGTTTCAACCTCTAGAATTTGACCAAGAGCACCAACATCAAAGGTTATTTTATAACCACGAGCTAATCAAAACCCCAAATGAAAAATTCAACCATGTTAATCAAAAATATTAATCAAACTTTGGCCTGTGTTTGAAGGCGCCAACGTGAAACATCGGTTGACCAAATTATACCCTTCTCCTTTCCTTTCTCTTCTCCCCTTCTCTTCTTCTCTTTTTCTACCCTCCCTAATCTCATTACCCCCAGCATCTACCATCGTATCTCCACGAGGCATGGGAAACTCCATATTACTTTCGCCAGACGAGATGGTTTCTTAAGAACGATGCCTTTACGGAATCAAATTATTTTATAAAATTCTAAGTGAAGTGTAGTGATGGGCATGAGAGAGGTACTTATTTCGAAATTATAAAAAAATAATCGAAACGTACCGATAAGTAAAAAAAGTTCTTATCGTTTTTTAGAAATATTTCAAAAGGTGTTTTGTTTGTTGCAAAGCTAACCTAAAATATTTTTGTTATCTACGATATTTTTAGGAAGAAAAAAAAAATGTTAGCTAATTAAATCTCAAAGTAGTAGTAATTTGGGATTTGAGATTTCCACGGCCAAAAGAATTAATGTAATTTATTTTTGGGGTATTACGATATCTCCTTCTTTAGCCTATGTTTCGGATAGCGTAACAGTGTCATTCATCGGGGCATATGTGTAATTTATTGCAGATTTTAATTATACGTCTGCCCTGATGACGGACACTATTACGCTGTCCAAAGCGTAGGCAAAAGAAAAAATTGAAAATATAACATATGTTTTTAAACAATTATTTTAATGATTTAAACATAGTTATTATGCTTAAAAGCATAAACCTTCGTGCGGAGACAAAACGCAGTTCTTTTGCCGATATCTTTGTGCAATAAATTGAAACGGTTCCGCGACTATTCAACCCACGACAAAATATCTACTAAAACCACGGACATATGAATATATCTGGACCTGCCCTAAGTGATAAAAACGTATTATTTCCCCCTCCACATGGCGCCGGCTGTAGCTCCTCCTTGGAACCGGCTCGCTCCATGGGGAGGGGATATAGCCTCGCTTGAATCTAAAATGTGTGACGTCATCATTCTTGCCGTGAACAGCGAGAAGCTGACATCCATACATTTAACGAAATAGCGGCAGCTTGTGCTATACAATATATCTACGTATCAATGTACACATAGCGAATGTGGGCGGTACTCCAATGTGCTCGTCGCTGGTTACAGGGGTAAGTAAATTATGAAACATTTGTAAAAGTGTTTTAACTAAACACGGAAACAAAATATTGATATGTGTATTGGCGCGAGTCTTTTTGGGGCGAGCATTTGGCCTTATCAAATATGTTTTGAACGTGGCAAGCAATTCGCGCTCCCATGTAAAAAGGTCTATTCATTCAAAGCAGATTTTGCTTTTAAGAACTAAATGGTGATATTGTAATGCGAGATGCCTATATACTGTCAGATTGATTGTTCAACGAATGACAGTCATCTTTCCCCTCTTCGCTCTCCATAGTTTGGTTTTACCCCTCATCTGTAACTGCTTGTCTATCCATTTGGATGTCTATGACTAAAACCTAATTTAACCTAACAAAAAATAGTTAAACAATAATACAGACATCCTGTAAAGACAACAAATTATTGTTCAAAAATAGTAAAATGTAAAATAAGGTTAGTTTAAGTTAGGTTAGGTTAGTTTTTAGTAGATATTTTGTTGGAGGATGTTTTAGTTCGTAGGATATTTTGCCGGGAATATTTTGTCGGGGATATTTTGTCGCGGGACGAAAACGCGCAGTACCGATCGAAACATTAGTTCGATTATTTCATGTTCATCACTAGAAGATTGTACGTTCCACGGAGACAACGCGAGGAGATTCAATTATTGGTTCGTAGTCTACTTTTTGATCTTGTTGATATCAAGTCGTTTATTTTTATACTTTAAGAAACATTATAACTAATTGAAACATTGGATCTTCCCAGCAGTGCGGCGTGCTCTTTTTCTCTTTTCCAAAATATGGATTTATGATTAACATAAAAAAAAACTTGCATTTGGTTTTCTAGATTTTTTCAGTATTGCCTAGGTAAGAGACGCCATAACGAATCGAAATATTACTTGAAAATACTAACATGTTTTAACCACTGGTGCGACAGCGCATTTTAAAACTGTTTTCTCCGTTTACTCGAGATTTTTAAAATTTTTCGCCAACATTAAAAAAAAATCATACCTTCGAATTTTAGCATGGAGACACAAAAACTTATTATAGTGCTATATAGCAATGAATTAACTTGAATTTTTCCGTTTATTTCATATTTGAAGGATTTATAAAAAATATTTAAAAAATAGTTAAGTTTATAACCGCGCGAATCCTATGTGTTCGTTACTTTGAAACTGCCGTAAGAGGTTCTTTTTCGAGTCAACATAGAATATTTTCAATTTCTGAATGTTGTCTGTGGTATACTTGATAATGAAAGGTGCATATATCTGTGGAAAAAATGACTTAATTTCAACCGTAAACAGCTGATCTAAAATTCTGCGTGAAAAAGATGTTTTAAAAAATTATTTTAAACATCAATATAAAATAGTCTACGAAGTTCGGATTTGCGACATCTACGGTCATAATAGATAAAGAATTTTTAAACGCTGTCAATTGTCTTACATCACACATGAATATAGATTCACAGTCCACACCCTCTCGTCTCCCGTGTCACAATATTGTTCGTTGACATTACCAGTTACATTACCAGGTTTCAACCAATGTGATACATTCTTTTTCTTGTGCCCTGCCGTTCAACGGACGTTGGCTATCATGTTGGCTATGCGGACTTTGTTTACTGCGGCCCGGAACAGCTCCACGGTAGACTGGCCAAACCACTGTCTCAGGTTTTTCAGCCATGAGGTTCTCCTTCTTCCAGGGCCCCGTCTTCCGGCAATCTTTCCCTGCATTATGAGATGCAGGATCTCATACTTCTCTGGATGTCTCATCACATGTCCAAGATATTGAAGTTTTCGGATTTTTATGGTTTTAATTACTTCCTTTTCTTTATTCATTCGAACCATAACACCTTCATTTGTAACCCTGTCTATCCAGCTTATTTTAAGTATTCTTCTGTAGATTCACATATCGAATGCCTTAAGTCGCCTAATTAGTACTTCAGTAAGCGTCCATGCTTCCATTCCATAAAATAATATCGAAAAAACGTAGCATCTGACCATATGATACATTATAACACTATAATTAAGTCCAAGTCTATTTATTTATTTATTTATTAATGCCCTTTTTCGGGGCTTTTACATATGAATAGTAGGAAATACACGGTATTTATTGTACATAATTGAACTGCCTTCGTAACAATATTTTATATTTGTTTAAAGATAAATTGAAGATGTCCACTGACTTGGTATAATTGTTTCCCTCCATTAGTATTCTGGGCAAAGAGGAATACATATGGTAGTTAGTTCCAGAATTACTGCACTGAAATAAATCCTGACTTCTAGTATTACGTATTGGAATCCGGAAGCTTATCAATTCGAGCAATATCGGACTGTCAACTAAATCATTCTAAGTTACATATCGCTTCAGCTAGACACACAGAGGTGTCCGTATCACTCATTCATATTTATTTAATGCTCGGTATTAGCTTTGCTTCTTGTGACCCTGCAATAAATTGACTTTAGCCGTATTTTCCCGTTAGCCGTAAACAAAGTAAATCGGTCAATAAACGAGTCGGATTGCTCTCGCAAACAACACCGATGTTTGTTATTTGTTTTTAGAGTCGGAAACATAACTTCGCATCAAGAAGTAGCAGCGGTCGGTACATCACGTGAGCTGTCCTTGCCGGGCACGAGGCGGTTGGGCTGTTTTGTCGGGCGCCGTTAGTGACGTCACAGCAGCGTCGCGACGTCTCTGGGGAGCGTCGGGTAACTGGCGCCCTTATTTCGATACTGTAGAAATGTGAGTTGCGATCTATAAACAGTATCTAAATGATTAAATTGCTACTTATTTTCATTTTACAAGTCAAGTAGGTATTACCAAACTGACAATAATGGCGTTGCGTTACTTTTGCGAACCTTTATATTAAGTGTATATATCTAATTGGTTAGGAAGAAGTAAAGAGATAACCACTGCATTATAAATATTTTATGAATTTACACCCTACAACTATGAGTTCCTAGGACAAAAAAAATCATTATTATTATTATTATTATTATTCGAACCAATTAAAGTAACCTATGGCAGAGATGTTGGTTATTCAATAAAAGGTTCCCAGAGCGACGGTACCCATACCCGCCTCTAGAATTGAGGCGTTAGTAAAAACAAATTTTCAGAGAGCGAAAAATACACCTATATAAAGGACTAAATTTTGATAAGATGAAAGGGTATTTCTTTAGTTTTTTTAAGGGCAGATTCCTTGGAGACCATTCCTTCAGGATGAAATAGAAGTAAGAAATCAATCAATCAGTGCGATGACAACGCGTCTTTCCGTCAGTATTTTTTTAGTTCCGATAGCAGTCCAGTAGAATAAAGATTATTTCTTGCAATGTTGATAACCTTTAAACTTCTTTTTAAGTGTGAAAGCTCCTTTATTTTAATCGATATTTGAGTGTAATTCTGACTCCGTAGAAACTAACCATATTCCTTTTCAAAGAATAAACTTAACCCCCTCTCAACCTCTGTGCGAATATGTCGAGTATATAAAATTCACTGCAGACACAAAATTCCTGACATATTTAGCGATAAAAACACTAGAAAACCCAGAACTCTGCTAAGTTAGTCTAATATCTTGTTTTTTGTTGCTTTACGTGTTCATTTATTTGTATATTGTTGTACATTGTTTTTGGACGGTTGAGATTTATTTCTTGTCAGAAAACCAGAATAGTGAACCCATGAGACGAAGTGTGAATATGAATGTAACAAGGTTGCGTTGCTGTCTAACCTCTCTGCCTACCCTTGCTAGGAATTGTCGTGATCGGTAGTCAGTTAGTTTACTTAACCTCAAGGCGAAGGTAAGCTGATTGCTCGAGGTAAGCTAATACGAGATAAGCTAATTGTTTCCATCTTTGGTATTTAATATCTTATTTGGGAGTTTCAGATGAGGTAAGGCTTACAATTTGGGTTAGGTCATCCCAAGTGGTTCTCTACGTTTGGTGACTTACGTTCATGAGATGAGGTTTGTCTAAGTCTTGGCGGCGGAGGCTTTTGCCCACCTACTGCGGATCTATCGGCAGAGATTGGTTGAGGGAGATCTTTTGACCTCTATAGCTGGACATGGCATCGCCATCACCTTGCACAGTAGTGGAAGGAACGGATTCGTACGTCCGTCACTCCTAGAACCACTCATCTCTCAGATTCCTCTCCACCCTTCATATCCTTTTCTTCCCCTTCCTTTCCTTAAAACGACCATCCACACAGCATCCTCAAAGATGTCATCCATAAGAAATTGTTTTTCTCAGGGCCAGCTAATGTAACAAAGGCTTCTTGTTTAGAAAAATCTGAATAACGAACTTGATAACATTGAAATGTAGCGAAGTCTCAATTTCATTCGAAACAAGAAATAAATTGGTACACAAACCTTCAGTAGATACTAATAACGTCTTAGGATGGGCTTACCCTGTTTTGTAAAAAGGTTTTGTAAAAGGGAAAATGATTCACCTAGTATATCTTATTTCATCTTGTATGAAAGTTTTCGAAAAAAAATTTCGACACCGAATCATAGATGCTTCTATACAGTACACAACAACTCCGAGATGCATTTAAATGGCTCATCATTTGTTTTCCCATCGACATCATGATAGTAATATATTATACTAGCTGACCCGGAAAACATTGTTCTGCCATATAAATTATTTGTGTGTATGAAAGTTCGATGAGAAGGACGTAGCGCCATCTGTCATTCAACAACATAAATAATTTAGTTCCGTTTGTTCACACAAAAATACTAAAATCACGATTCAAAAATGGGAGGGTGGGGGTTGGATGGTGAAAATCTGGGGTTATAGGTATTTTTTGATGCCAAAAAAATAATAGATTAAAACAAAAAAATCGCAAAAAATTTCTGGATGGGAACAACCTAATCACCTAGCGGTATGAAATATGCTTAACGACCTATTCTCGAACCTTCCAAATACACATAAAAAAATAATATAAATCGGTCAGGCCGTTTCGGAGGAGTGCGACCATAAACACCGTGACACGAGATTTATATATATACATAGATTATTATTTTTCATTTGCCAATAGTATATTATTTTTAATTAAATGAAAAAAATAATTTTACATGCAACAAAAATCGCGTATGTTGTATTTTTTTTACTGCTACACGGATATTCTAAGATCTACAGCACTTGCAGGAGATTTACTTGAGAGGTGAAAATAATTTGGTTCCGAAAAGTTATGCAATTTTTATGACGCCAGAGGTAACTTTTCAACGGATGCGCCTGCTCACCAGCTGTAGCGGGCCGGATCGGCAAAGGCCGGTTTAGGGAGACCCTTTGACCAGCTGCTCTTTCTCCATCCATCGTCTTGAACCGCAGTGGGATGGATGGATTTATAAATCCTTCCTTACACTTAGTCTCACTGGCTCCGGACAGTCGGGAGCAGTTGGCACTCTTGCGCTATATTGAACAAAAAAACTATAGATTTTCGATTCAGCGTTTAGAGCCTTATATCACATATTATTCAGTTGAAATTCCCACAGCGGGGGTGATTCATATTTATTTTTACGATGTAACAAATTAAGGAGAGGGAGGTTTTGGTCAATTAATTAAACGAAATCGATATTTTATGACAAATTTAGGTATCTTTCTACGCAAAATGGCACTTAATTATTTGGCAAAGCAGTAATTTCATTGAATCTGATCCCAAAGGTCACGAGTTTTTAACCCGGCATGGGCTCAGGAGAACAGAAAAGTACCAGTGATTCCTGACATTATTTGGAGTTAAAAATTTTAACGAAACTTTGGTCTCCGGTGTCATTATTTGATGTTTTTTAATATGTTTTTTTCAAAAACCAACAACAAGGAAAAATATTTCACCTCAGCCAACTCAGCCGAGTAATCGCCCAACCCCTAACACCGACCATAACTATCCAATACCTACTGATTTTTTAATATGCTTTTGGTTGAAGTCGAGTCACCGATGACCAAAATGGTACTCTCATTTTTTATTTCAAATAACCCAAGGAAGCACAGGTCAAAAAAATTAGGTTATATTTCTTTTTTTTTGTATTTATATTCAATAATATTATTATTCACTTTATAAAAAACAATTTATTTACAAAAATAAACATTTACGAACGTTTCGCTTTCTGAAGGCATTATCAAACGGCTGCATGAGTTATAATAATTACACAGCAGAACTTGTTCATAAATATTTATACCGCATAAGAGTCCCACCTGCACCCATCTGGAGCCAGAGAGACTATGGCATCCCCTGGGATATGTCGTGACTGTGAGGCTGGGGGTAGTAATAACGGAAATGAGTTGAGGAAGAGAAATATTGGGAAATACCCGGCTATTCAGATCTGGTCACCAATTACGGCTATGGCCATTTCAAGTAACGTTTCAATTCTGAATGATGGTGGTACTGAGGTACTAAGAGTATCTTCCACCCTTGAACGTACGCAAATATTCTCAACCCAAGAAAATCAAGTTTCCAAATTAGATTTAGCATTTAATGACGGTGTTATATTTGGATTTCTGCGAAACAACTGTCCCTTAATCATTGACGGAGAAGATAATAAATCTGATAATATTGATACACCTAAACGAAAGAGATCTAGAGAAGATAATAATAAATTTAAATAAAACATCGATCAGAACAAAATTGTTCTGTCTGATGACGTAAAAAAAGGTGACAAATAATGGCCAAGTAGTTAGTTGCTCCTGTAAGGCAGAGATCCTAGGTTCCATTAATAGTCGCTACCGTTACGTTAAAAAAGTGCCCTGTTCTGTTTAATGTGTCTTTTAGAATTATTAGTATAATCTTATTATTTGATGATAAAATATTATAATTTTATTATCTTAGAAAAATCGGTGTTCATTAAATTATTCATTTGCAGGAAACCAACAATAACCAACTGAAAGCAAATAATAAATAAGATAAAGGGATATAAAAAATTATCGTTAGCTACCCGTACGTTGATAGATTCAATTAATTTTGATCGATTAAGCTGTCTGAATTAATGATGGCCATAAATTATTATTATCAATATATTTTTCCAAATTGTTAAATAAGGTTCTGATAATAAAAATAATTCGAATCTAGACGTATAATCGATTGCAATTCATTTAACTCCGAAAACGGATAAACTAAATTCCGACTTTCCATTTATTCGATCAAATAATCGATTCCTGAACCAATTACTCGAAATAACCAATCATTCACTTTTCAATTTGGGAGGCAGTTATGGGTACTGCCGCTCCGGGAATCATTTCTTGGATAATCAACACCCATGATATAGGTCGCCCCAAGTTGTTCGTTCGTACGGTTACTTGACTTAGCAGGGGTGCTCGGGTTCATGGGGTGTAGTTTGTCAAGGTCTTGTCGGCGGATACTTTTGCCTACCTACTGGAGACTTTTGACCTCTCCAGTCGGACTCGTTCCCAGAACTTCCTCTTCTTTCTCTCCGTAATGGATTTGTGATAAGTATAAGTAAACAATTTTCCAAGCCCGAAGTAATGACATCGATGTTCAACTGCATTATACGATCAAAATTAGAATACGCTTCTGCTGTTTGGGCCCCATACCAAAAAATGCATAGATTTATTGGAACAAATCCAAAAAAAAATTCTACGGTATCTTTATACGAGAATTAAATTTTTTTTTAAATCCTTTATTTTCCCAATTTTACATTTTATAGTTACTTATTTTAGATACAATAAAGACAATGGGAACCCTCTAAGGCGCAGCCTGTGCGTGGGTAATATTATAGTTAAATATATTTTATTTTAGTACCTAGATAAAACAAACAGTGGTATATGAAGCAAAAACATTATTAAAATTTGTTTAAACAGTTTGTACAAAAAGTGTTTTCAATAGTGTACAAGGTAATAATTAGTGTATAGTGTAATAACAGTTATAAGTGTAATAATAAGTGTAAAGTTTGTGAGAAACATAAACTGATGTAAAATTAAATAGAGTTTTTACATCTGTATGGTTCAGCCATATTTTTAACTCTTTTACATATGTAATGCGGAAGTTTAGTTGCAACTTGGATATTTTTTGGTAAAAGGTTAAAAGTGCGAGGTCCAATAAAACTACTGTGAGTTTGCATTTGTTTTGTGTTTGTTTGAGGGGTAAAGAATACATAATTATTTCTAATGTTTGTTCTGTTTTCATTTTTTTCGAATTTGTTTCTGTTTTTATAGATATATTTCATATTTTGCAGTATAATTAGTTTGCATGGTGAATACCCGCGATTTATGCATCATCTGGATTTACAATCTGAAACGCGCTTCGAAAGTCTCCAATCTAGAAGGAATGGGACCCTAACAGGAACAGCTTTCAAAATTATAAACTATTACATTGACAGCCCATACCCCTTAGAATGCTATAAATTGTTCGTACCGAACAACTACTGCCAGGGTCGCCACCACGACTTGCTCTGTACCCGCATGGCAGAACAGACATTTTGGCCCAGCACAGCATGACAAGAGGTATGGTGCTGCTAAATGATATTTCTAGGTCCTTTGACGTTTTCAACGTTAGTCTCATTAGTCAACGCAAGAACTCTAAAATATGTATCAATG
This sequence comes from Limnephilus marmoratus, assembly GCA_917880885.1. Classification (NCBI taxonomy): domain Eukaryota; kingdom Metazoa; phylum Arthropoda; class Insecta; order Trichoptera; family Limnephilidae; genus Limnephilus; species Limnephilus marmoratus. Next base: position 24,767,723 of record OU862931.1, on the reverse strand, counting down.
TAATTTTTTTTCTTTCTCGTTTAAAGTTATGAATATTTTATGTGTATTGTAACAGTATTATATTAATCTGTAATGCACAAAAAATTAAAAACTTAATAAATATACCCTCCGCACAGCGTACTCGAAGACGACGTAGGTCCTGAGGGATTTTTATCCGCAGGGCCCCCTGTATGGAGCTAATGTAAAAAAAATCATTAAACTAAATCAGAATTAAAAGTTTTCTGGCTTATAAATTCTTGGTCAATTATTTCTACTGAAAAAAGTGCGTTTTATACATAGAATAAGAACATGCAATTTAGGCATATTTCGTGATCGAAAAGTATGAGAGATCTTACCTTAAAATTCAAATATAAAAATTTAGTCACTCAGTACAAATTCGAAATCAAATGCAAGGCGAATGCGATGTCAGGCAAGACATAGTACCTACGCTATGATTTAATATATCGTGGGCGTACTTAGTTTTTTTTTTCATTTTCCATTCCTAGGTATGTTCAACTCAAAGGTACGTTTAATGTGTGACGTTCTTTCTTTTTTTTTTTGTTAATAAATACACAACGACAACTTGTGGAGCTTTGTCACGGTGTTTATCTGAACTTTTTAAATTTATCAATCATCACGCTATTTCACCACAGAGGGAAGCAAAGAGTATAGACCACTATGTATACTGACCATATTTGCTTGTACATTTCTATTGTATGTATGTCAATTCTTAAAATGATTTCAAACATCGTAAATGATCTCATGTCTTGAATCTCGTATCACGTTTCATCTCTTAAAGTATCTTGTGATGCCCACAAAACGTACAATTCAATCTAACTCAGTTCTATAAAATAAATATTATTAGCCTTTCTCGGGATTGCGGTATTTTTAACTGCCAAACACTGTGAAAACATGGAAAATGTTGAATAAAATGAATTTAAAAACTTGTCATGACAGTATGACAGATTCTAGTCGCAATGTCGAAATGAAAACGAATACCTTAATTTGCATTGAACAGGAGTGAATCTTGCAACATTTATTATAACTATTATTTGAAGCAGCTTTCGCATAATTCGTGACATTTTAAGTGCCCAAAGAACTGCTGAAGTGGAAATAAAGCAGTACCTACCTAAGCCATTGTGTTTTAAATTATTTTTAGACTTCTTTATAATAAATTAAGAAATAGTTGTGTGTTGACAAGTAGAAAAAATGGGAACACTTCCGACATTTTTACGGGTTCGGTGTCGTTAAACCGATAATTTAAGAGAGGAAGATACTTTCAGTATCGCTCTGGTGAAGGACCACCATTCAATGTCAAAACTTTGCATCAATTGGTTTAGCCAAGTACCTACTTTCCAACCTTCCTTCCTCCACATCGCCTTTCCCTCCCCACTACATTTACCCTAACAACACAACCCAATTGGGGATGCCATAGTTCCACTAGCCCCGAAGGAGGTTGGAAATAGTTGGAACTTTTGTGTGGTACTCACATTAAAAAGCGTTGCAATCTGCCAGAAACATTGTTGATGTCGTTGGATTCAAGAAACCAATTTTAATGACTTTTCAAAGGGATGTTGAAATGCCATTTTGATGAGTTATCATGGAACCTAATTTTTTACTACATTTTGCAAAATTTTCTTTTCGTCACAATGCTTTAAGCATTAATCATTAATTTAATCACTGTGAGCTCATCAGTAGGATGCTACCTGCAATTTGGGAGACTGGTATGGGTGCCGTCGCCCCGGGAACCATTTATCGGATAGCCAACACCCCTGCCATAGGTCACCCCAAGTAGTTCGCTACGTTTGGTGACTTAGCAGGGGTGCCCGGGTTCATGGGTTGAGGTTTGTCTAGGTCTCGGTGGCAGATGCATTTGCCCACCTACTGAGTGGCGGGCCGGATCGGAAGAGAGTGATTGAGGGAGACCTTTTGACTACTTCAGCCCCGGACCTTCTCGATCCATCGCCTTGCACCGCAGTGGGGATGGATTCACACGTTAAAAAAACATATTCCAGTAACCATCCATTGGGACAACAATTACTTTTTGTTATTTTTGAATTGTTGGCAAATATGGAGTAGGTATATACTTATATAAAATTGCTATGTTCTTCTATTCATACCTTCTTTTTTTTCCTTGAATACCGCACAAAAGTCCCAATTCCTCCCGTCTGGAGCCAGTGAAACTATGGCATCCCCAATTGGGGTATGTTGTGAGGCTGAAGGTAGTGGGGAAGGGAAAGAGATAGGGAAGACGAAGGTGCGGAAGTTCCTTGCTATTCAGATCTGGTTACCAAACACGGCTAAAGCCATTTCAAGCAACGTTTCAATTCTGAATGGTGGTCTTACACCGGGGCGATACTGAGAGTATCTTCCACCCTGGAACGTGCCGCAAATATACTATATATTATTTTAAATGAATAAATTGTGAAATGACACAAATTAATCAAATAAAACGTATTTGCCACACCGGGATGCGTATTTACAATCCCTAACGCGTTTGAGTCGCTTTAAATTTTCAATATCATAATTTAAATATTTAGAAATAAAATTGTTAATTTCTAATATACACATTGGAAAGATTATTTTATCTAGATTTTAGAACATTTTTTTGTTTTTGCAAAGTTATAAAAATTATCAATATAGAGGTGTATTTACAATATATGGGAATAATATTAAAATTTAAATATTTAGAAATAAAATTATTAATTTCTAATACACACATCAGAAAGATTATTTTATCTAGATTTAAGAACATTTTTTGTTTTTGCAATGTGATAAAAAATAACCAATATAGAGGTATATTTAAAATGTAAATTGTCGTTACCGCGACTGAATCGGTATAGGTTTTGTAAATACGCCACCGGGATTCGATCCCGCGACCTTCAGATTACGAATCAAAAGCCTTACCGCTGGACCACGCTGGCATAAAGGATCTATTATTATTTTTTTTATTATTCCTACCGTCGAAATTCCTGATACGCAATTACGACCACACTCAACCAAATGCTCTCAAGGCTTTAAGGTATCCCACCCCTGCTTTAGATAGAAAACAGTTGCGGAACAACGTGCCATTCACATTTCTCGCATATTATTTGTCCTCTTGATTCATCTTTCATAAATTTATCCCCAGTCTTCACAATTCCTTATAACAAACAATAAGCCGTAATCATAATATGGCCATAAATTCTCGGAAAAAACTCACCGTAAAAGCTCTACCGCTCGCAAAAAACTTATTTGATTAAATGTCGTAATTTACAAGCTATTTCAAAACGATATTATGAAATTGGCTTTCTTTTAGTTTCAAGAATCAAGAACGGCCGCAGAACACAATTACAAGTCCTGTATTTCCATCTAATAGTTTGAAAAAAAAAAACAGTAATTGATTTCTTGCCCGCAAACATTTGCTAATGAAAGAAACCTTCACAATATCGTTCGACCTATTCCGAGGTTTTTTATTTTTCTAATTGAATTTGGCTTTCACCCTTCAACGGTCTTCTTTTCCAATGATTCAAAGTCAGAAGTGAGTGAAGGCTATTTTTCGTTTTAATTTTGAATATATTTTTCTTCTACGATAATCAAACTATTAACCGGCCAGCCGCCGAGAATTCATATTTTGTCGAAAGATGTTCTTACGATCGTACAGGGCGGTTCCAATGAGAAAGATTAATTATTCTCCTTACCAGCTTTTTAAAACAATAACTCAATATCGATTTCATTTCATTCAAAATTTGCTTTAATTTATACTTATATTCAAAAATGCTGAAAGGCGGGATGATAAAACTATTAAAATTATGTACTTTTTGTAATTATTTTTTGAATAAAAGTATTTATAATTTTTCAATAATGTCTAAGCAAAATAAGAATGTATTTTTTTTTAAATATATTAGTTTGTAAGACCGCAATAAATAAACAAACTGAAGTATTTTCGTCACAAAACACGTGTGCGGATTTTTTTTAAATGGTTTTATTTAAATTAAAATTAAAATTTTGAAACACAGGTGTCCCAGATAATTTATTGATTAATTATACTGCTTGATTATATGATTTGAAATGTGTGTTGTATAATAGAAAATTTTGTTTGAAAATTTAACAAATCTGCCAACGACCTACGGTAAAACCTTATTGTACTAAAAATAAACATATTTTCTCAAAATTTATAACATAGCTTTACTAGATAAAAGAACAGTCTTTAGAAATCAATTCATAATTTTTTTGTGGAAAAGAGTTAATGCGTCTAAAATTTGTTATAAAAATGACATATTTCCGGTTTTTTATGGTTATTCCCTTTTAATAGCCTAAAGACTGTACGGTTGAAATTTAAAAATACGACTAAGAATGCAATTCTGACACCGCGCCTTACACAAACCGTTTTTGTACGTGGAGTTTGTATACTAATCTACTTTGTAAACAATTAAGGCTCTGTAACCGGGCCCGAAAAGAAGAAGATGGAGAGATACGAAATTACGAATGTTAGAGGAGAGCGCTAACATTTACAGCGACAAAATCGATGCGAAAATTGCGAAAATGTTTAATAAAACACGACTCGTTTAAAATAGAGCAAAAATCTCGCGGGCATTATCTTAAACAACGTTTAAGGACACTGTGAATTTTTTCATACATATAACTTATAAAATAACTGAAACAAACGTGTTAATAATAATTTTTGGAGCATACTTTGTGATTTTTTTCTATCGAGGGAATTTTATATAATTTGCGTTTCGGCGCGGGCAAAATCTAGCTATTATCTTCAAGAATAACATATATTTTTTTAAGAGCTTTAAAACTTATCGTGTTTAAGGGAAATATTTAATAAATCGGTACAAATCCAGGTTGCGGGCCCCTAAAGCAATGACGAAAGGTGGCGCCACTTACTTTAACTGCAGGCATAAGTAGGTACTACTCGATTCGTAATTTTTTGATCTCTCCGGATATGGCGAGATTCACGATAATACGATTATTATTGTAACTGGAAGTTGTGAATAATAATACCACGCGTATATATCACGTTATCGCCTGTCGCTGTTACTTTGTCCCGGTGATAGCTGTCACTGGATCCCAGTGGATTAAGTGGATCCGAGGAACCGGATATTTTTGGAACCAGTTCCTATCCGATTTATAAAATGGTCACATGAGTGTAGGAAACTAGGCGAAGCCGAATCAAAAGCCGCCCTCAGGGAATAGCAGCAAAAACCTTCGGAGTGGGTTTTTAACTGCCAGTTGGTACTATTTGTTATAAGGTCACTATTTTTAGAACCTGTCTAGGTATAATATAATAATATACGCTTTGAGGGTAAAATGAACATAACTCTCGGATTTTATAAACATTTTCTTCATATTTACAGGGTTAGTATTTAAGTTACTCCGTATGTTATTGAAGATGATGAAAGGAACAGATGGAGGTTGTAAAAAAATCTGTAGTTTTTTCCCATATGAATTCATATACATCAGTATTTTGGTCTTGAAATTTCAATTATTTGGGGCTAGATTTCGATGTATCAGATTTACTTGTTGTTTTAGACTTTTTTTGGACGAAGAAAGAAAAGAACTTTGTATTACACAGAGTAATTAACTAACTCTTTAAATTTATCATTTAATGATATACTGAAAATAGGCCTTTTAATTTTTTTATCATTAACTTCCAAGTACAAATTTAACTTCAAGTCAACAAATTTGGTTCTTGAAAACAAAAGTTAAATTTATACGCAAAGTGAACAAGGAATAAATCAATTAAGTAGCGCCAAGAATTAAGATCGTCAACATTGCTCTCGGAATACCAATTTCTTGGCAATATTCCGAATAATTTCGTCTTTACGTTCGCTTAATAATAATTTTGCCTTCATTGTCAAGTTGTCAAAAGGGATTATTTTCGTAGAATATCAGCATTGATGGTACAATAATAATATATATTCTCTTTGAAGGAAGCATTCAATAAGCCAATAGCTTTGATACCGTCTAATTCCATATATTATTGATTCGATGAATTTTTCTTGAGCGGATTAAACTATTTTTTTTGTTTGTTTTTTAATACTTTATTTTTCCCAATTTTGCATTTTATATATACATATTATGAAAATCATAATAGTAATGGGACCTGCTAAGGCGCAGTCTGTGCGTGGGTAATATAGTTAAATATATTTTGTTGTTCCTAGGAAAAACAAAGCAGTGGGCATATTAAACAAAAACATGATTAAAATTTGTCTAAATATTATCTACAAAAAGTGTATATGTTATCGTAAAAGCCCGAATATTGGTAAATCCTAAGATTTTCCGGTAAATCCTAAGATTTACCAACTCTTAATGGTAAAAGTCCGAACCGTTCTATAATCATCGTTCACCAACCTAACCTAACCTAACATGTACTAAATTCTAATGGTAAAAGCCCGAAAAAATCGTTTCTTATTTAAATATTATAAACGATTTTTTCGGGCTTTTACCATTAGAATTTAGTACATGTTAGGTTAGGTTAGGTTATCATTAAGAGTTGGTAAATCTTAGGATTTATCGGAAAATCTTAGGATTTACCGTAGTTCGGGCTTTTACAGTAACATATACAGTAGTGTACAGTGTAATAATAAGTTTGTAGTTTAATAAATGTAAAGGTTGTATGAAAAATAAAAGTGCTATAAACTATAAAAAATGTAAAGGTTGTATGTAGTTTAATAAATGTAAAGGTTGTATGAAAAATAAAAGTGCTATAAATTATAAAAATAAAGTTTCAACATCTGCATTGTTAAGCCACATTTTTAAAAGGTTGAAAGTACGAGGTCCAGTGAAACTGCTGTATGTTTGCATTGTTTTGGTATTCGTTTGGGGGGTATAAAATACGTTATTATTTCTAATGTTGATTCTGTTTTCATTTTTTAAAAATTTATTTTTCTTTTTAAAGATATATTTCATAGTTAGCAGTATAAATAGTTTACGAAGATTGTATAGTTTAGATCCTTTGTATAATGCATCTGTCGAAAAAGTTCTTCGTCTATTATGCATAACTTTGATAATATATTATAGTGTGTGTTATGAAAAGAGTGTCCGGAACACACGTAGACCACGATTATTTATCGATTACAATAAATTTTATTCTTTTACTATAGGTACTTCTCCGAAAAAAAATTCGATCGCCCACACTTTATTCTTCAACCGTAATTGTTCGACCGCAATTATTTTACCAAATTCTTCGACAAAAATTCTATGAACACATTTGCTTACCCGCAATGTATCACCTTTAATACTTTCGACTGTAATATTCATCGGCTACAATTCTTCACTCCTCTTTCTTGCTTCTTTGATCATAATTATTGTATGGCGGCCTCCGTGGTCGACGTGCAAGGCTCTCGACTAGCCATCCGGGGGTCGCGGGTTCAAATCTTGACCGGCACAAGTACATTTTATTTGATTGATTTGTGTTTTCACAATCTAATAATTTGAAATAATATAAGGTATATTTGAGACACGTTCGAGAGTGGAAGATACAATCAGTATCGCCCTGGTGTATGACCACTATTCAAAATTGAAACGTTACTTGAAATGGCTTTAGCTGTGTTTGGTGACTAGATTTGATTAGCCAGGTATTTCCACACCTTCCTCTACAACATCTCCTGCCCCTTTCCACTTACCTTCAGCCTCTTAGTATACCCCCATTGGGGATTACATAGTCTCACTGGCTCCAGGCGCGGTTGGGACCAATTGAGACCCTTGTACGGTATTCACAAAAATAATCCACGATTCAAAGAAACGATTCAAATACAGACCCTTGTACGGTATTCATAAAAAAATCCACGATTCAAATACAGACCCTTGTACGGTATTCACAAAAAAAAAACAGATAGGATCAGTTGAGACCCTCGTACGGTATTCACAAAAAAATCAACGGTTTGGATTAGTTGAGACCCTTGTACGGTATTCACAAAAAAATCCACGGTTAGGACCAGTTGAGACCCTTGTGCGGTATTAAAAAAAAAACACAGTTAGAACCAGTTGAGACCCTTGTACGGTATTCACAAAAAACCAGAGTTAGGACCAGTTGAGACCCTTGTACGGTATTCACAAAAAAAAAAACATTTTCGACCACAATTTTTATTGACCGCCCACAATTCTTCACCCCTAATTATTGTTCACTACTCTTTGACCAAAAATGAATGCAATTCTTCGAACACTAATCACCCCTAATTTTTTGAAAATAAATTGTTTCCATGACCACAATTCATCGCCCCCAATTATTCGAAAACGTTTTTTTACCCTTAATAACACTTTGACAACACAAATTACTAAGACCACAACAATTCTTCTTACACATCTTCTACCATAGTTTTTTTCTTCGACAACAATAACTCTGATCACAATTCTTCAATCACAACTGAACGCTAATTTTACATGACAACAAATAGATACCTGGTTCATAGTTCTTCGTTCTTAATTCTTCGACAACAATCTTTGTGACCATAATTTTTCGGTCCTAAATTTTTAACCACAACTGAACGCTAATATAGATACCTCTTTCACCGTTCTTTGTCCTTAACTCTTCGACAACAATTTCTGTGACCATAATTCGTCGGCCCTAAATCATCAACTTCAGCTGATCGCCAAAAGTATTCGCGGATCGCTTCTTAGCGAAAACTTGTGAACGAAGACTTATCTGTAAAATATTGTGTTCCACGTGTTATTGGGTGGGTATCAGCTTAAGCTTATTAACATAAACAATAACAGGCACTATCCTACTCAAGAAAAACTAGTAGAAGCGTTATCGAACGTTTTTATTACCCGTAAAACCAGTAATTATTTCATTACAGATGATCATTTATTTACAACATTATTTTTACACACTCCGAATACAGTATAATCACACGAACAGGGCGCGGTTCGGACTCCCTACACTTGGTGATGTAGCGCCTCGAGATGTTCGCAGAGGGAATGTTGCATGGGTTGCGTCCATAGACATCCAAATAGATAGACAAGCAGTTACAGATGAGGGGTAAAACCAAACTATGAAGAGCGAAGAGGGGAAAGATGACTGTCATTCGTTGAACAATCAATCTGACAGTATATGTATAGGCATCTCGCATTACAATATCACCATTTAGTTCTTAAAAGCAAAATCTGCTTTGAATGAATAGACCTTTTTACATGGGAGCGCGAATTGCTTGCCACGTTCAAAACTTATTTGCTAAGGCCAAATGCTCGCCCCAAAAAGACTCGCGCCAATACACATAGCAATATTTTCTTGCCGTGTTTAGTTAAAACACTTTTACAAATGTTTCATAATTTACTTACCCCTGTAACCAGCGACGAGCACATTGGAGTACCGCCCACATTCGCCTTGTGCATATTGATACGTAGATATATTGTATAGCACAAGCTGCCGTTATTTCGTTAAATGTATGGATGTCAGCTTCTCGCTGTTCACGGCAAGAATGATGACGTCACACATTTTAGATTCAAGCGAGGCTATATCCCCTCTCCATGGAGCGAGCCGGTTCCAAGGAGGAGCTACAGCCGGCGCCATGTGGAGGGGGAAATAATACGTTTTTATCACTTAGGGCAGGTCCAGATATATTCATATGTCCGTGGTTGCGTCATAGATTAGCCGGGATGAGTCAGTCGGAATTCGGAAAACCACAATATCGGAAGTCCAGACCGTCGCCCCAGGAAGGAGAATTTACCTCAGGCCATCGTAGTTCAGGTCCCAATACGTTTACTATTTTATTTTGTTTTCAATTTCTTATCGCGTATTTTTATTTAGAAGTAAGCTTTTATATGGCAGATTAAGTATTGCACTCACCGCAGCTGAAATAAACAAACATAATTTTTATTTTCATTTTTAACTTAATGAGCAAAATTTTAAATTGTTATATTTAATTAAATGAAGACAATAACATGAAAATCTGATAACAGAAAAATCAGAAAAAGGTAGGTCACTAGGACTCGAACCCATGGCCGTATCTTTTTCTGATTTTTGATAAAGTTTTCCTAAAATTGTCTTCATTTAATTAAAAATTATTATCATGATGGCATCATAAGTCATGTTATTGATAATAATTTGTTTATAATATTCATAAATGATATTGTTGATGTATTTACTGATATAAAGGTTCTACTGTTTGCAGATGACATGAAACTATATAAAGAAATTAACCACATTAATGATTGCATTACACTACAAACTAACTTGAGATATCTTTTAGAATGGTGCTCTGTCAACAAACTAGCATTGAACATAAATAAATGTCAGTTCATTCATTTTTCCAAAATAAATAATCCAATATTATTTCAGTATTCATTAAATGGTGAAAATTTAAATTGTGCTAGTGAAATTATTGATCTAGGCATTATATTCGACAGTAAACTCACCTTTGTATGTCATATTAATAATATTATCAATAAGGCTCTTAAGACTCTTGGTTTTATGTTGAGAGCTGCAAAAGACTTCAATAATTTGGGCACATTTTTCATGTTATATAAAACCCTTGTCAGATGCCAACTTGAGTATAACTCTACATTATGGTCTCCCTTTTACAATATTCATTCAGACAACATTGAAAAGATTCAACGTAAGTTTCTAAGGTTTATTAACTATAAATTGCATATTCCTATACAAAACATTGATTACAATTACCTCCTGGGATAAAATATCACTATTGAAACTTTTGGAAAGAAGAATTAGCACAGATTTGATACTATTACATAAAATACTGCATTACGAAATTGACTGTCCTGAATTACTTCAATTTATCAATATCCATGTTCCCAAAAAATCATGCCGACATTTATTACCTTTTACTTCAATAACACCAAGACACTGGCGACTAGCTTATCAAAATTCTCCTATTCCTAGACTTCACAGTCTCGGAAATAAATATTCTAATTTGGGCGATATATTTCATATTAAAACTAATCGGTATAAATATTGTATATTTTCTCACTTTTATTTTTTAAGACACAAATAGACCTATGTACCTACCAAATAACTTCTGTGCTACTACTGTATTGTTTGGAAGAATCTCTTAAATTCAATTATATGCATGAGGATTCTTAGTTTCTGTTTATATTTTTATCTATGTATTTTGTTTTGTGTTTGGTTTTGTGCTTTGTTGCAAAGTTTTCTGTCATTATCTTCATATTTTCTTTATTGTTTAAATTTTTAAGTATTTACTTTGATACAAATAGTTTGTAAAAATTTTATAAGAAAAGCCCTCTAGGGCGTGTAATAAATAAATAAATAAATAATAAGTCTAGTAACAATTTCTGTTTCAATATTTGGTCAGGTTGCTAACAAATTGAGTTAATTTTGAGAGCTTTTTCGTGTTCAATATAAAGAAAAAGCCTCCGAACAAAGTTAGTGTATTTTCCGGAGGAATAACATTAGATATGATGTAACCTATAAAAAGCATCTTTCGCACTTTCTCAGCTCAATTTACGGAATATTTATGCGGATGTGGGTGGATGAAGAAGTCATGATAGATCACGTAGAACCTTTCAGGAATGGTAAATTTCGGGTTATTTGATAGATACATGAAATAAAGACGGTGAGATTGATGGGCGTATAAACTGAGTTTTATAATTATATAAGTAGCTCAGACCCGTGAAAAATTACGGGGAATAAAGTTTAAAATAAATAAAAATATTCTAAAAATAAAAAAGTGCGTTTCTCGCAAAAGTAAAGCTAGGATTACACTAGACAATTTTTATAACATTTTTTTGCTAATTTGGTTGCTTTCTTTAAAAAAAAATGGATTTTATTCTAAGATTATCATGAAAGAAATTGTTTCTCCCTGTGTGTCCTTTCCCACTCGTCCCTTTCCCCATCTGCCTCCCCTTCCTCTCCCGCGTCCTATTTTCCTTAAGCGTTCCCACTCTGCCTTCTCCGCCTTCCATCTCCCCACTCCTGCGTTCCCCTCCCCCTTCACGCGTTCCATACATTCAGTCCCAGTACATTCAGTATTCAAACAGCTCCCGTTCCAACTGTTGCAATTTTTTATGGATATTTCATAATGCCAGAGCTCACCTGTATATATATATATACAAAAAAATATATATATATATATATTTTCATTTTTTTATTTAATAAAATAGTATCAATTACATGTTTACATACATTAAATAAAGTTTTCTATTAAAATACATTTAATAATACGCTTTACACCCTTTTTAAGAGCAGAGCTCGAGTTAAAAAGGCGGATAAACGCAACAATTTAGCAAACGAAAGATAATATTTTTTTAAATATATAAAACAAAAAACAGATAATTAACAGAAAATAAGAAAAAATCATATTTGTACATATATATAAATATTTTTTTATATATATGTATAAAACTAATAATAGATAAGAAAAACAACAGATTGAAGCGGAGGAGATAAAAATAATTAGAGAAAAAGGATAACTAATGTTATATTTGAGTTGTTATGTTGATAAGTTATATAAAAAGAGATTTAATTGATTTTTTGAATTTTGAGTAATTTGTTTCCAATCTTAATTTCAAGGGTAATTCGTTAAACCATTTAACTCCAATATATTTGTAGAATTGTTGGGCTGTGGTGGTGTAACAGCGCGGTAAAGTCAGAGAACCAAGGATATTTTTGTTCTATTGCTGTTCGAAAAAAGAGTGTTAACATTATTGAGACGATCTTTGTGTATTTGTAAAAGCGTAATTTTTTTATAAATAATATGAAGTGAAAGGACTTTGAATTTCTGAAATAATTTGATGGTAGGGTAATCGTATGGCTTTTTTAGAATTATTTATATTAATATTCTTTGGATAATTTCTAAAGGCAAAAGAGAAGTTTTGAAATATGTTTAGAAACCTTCGCGGGCGAACTCACAACACCTCACCAAAGATTCATCGCAATCGGATAAATATGGTTTAGGAAATAATTTCAAGACGCAAGAGCTTACCTTATATACAGCCTATGTTACTCGCTGATAATGTAGCTTTCTATTGGTGAAAGAATTTAAAAAATCGGTTTAGTGGTTTAAGCGTCAAAGCGTAACAAACAAACATACACTTTCACGTTTATAATATTCGTATGGAAGTATGGATAGTACACGAGTAGATATTTGAATTTTACCTATCAAAGGGATATCCGTAGTAAGTAAAATTTTCTAACAAATAACAAAATGTCAGCGCATGTCAAATAATTACTTATAATTACACACATTTTCATTTCTGCAATTTTCAAAAAAACAAGAGCTTACCATTATATATAAAAACCATCGCGGGCGCGCTCACAACAACTCACCAAAGTTTCATCGCAATTGGATTGTTTTTTTTTTACATTTACTCCACACAGGAGGCCTTAAGGAAAATAATTTCCCTCAGGGCCTATGTCATCAGGGATGCTGTGTGGAGGCTCTTTTTGAGGAGAAGAAGGAATGAACATTGGTCTAGAAGAGACCCATCTTGTAGGAAGGAGGAAACACAGAGGCCGGCAAATCGTTCCACAGCCGAGCTGTGGAACACAAGAACGAGTCGAAGAAACGACCCGTTCTCATGTGACAAATGTCAACCGTGTACGAATGTTGGGCACGCGTTTGGCGTATTTCCCGACTATGCACCGGTGCCGAAGGGATCAATGACGCTAGTTCCTCGGAGCATCTTCCATTGTAATACCGGTAGAACAAGGATAGCATTCCCACTCGACGCCTGTGCTCTAAAGATTGCAATCGGATGAATGGTGTAGGAAATAATTTCTTGACGCCAGAGCTGTAGAGTCACGTGGGGTAACCGTACGTAGTTTTTACATTGGGATTTTTGTATTAAAACGCTTTTGGTATTTTGCTGATTTTTTTTGTTTATTGGTATGATTGATCATTAAGGCATCTCAAACAAACATAAAAACCTTATGTAGTTCATAAATCAAAAAAGTTATATAAAAATGTTTACATGCATGTCGATTACGAACACTTACCCCACGTGCCGGGTAAGTATTCGCATACCGTAGAGAAGTGTTCAAATCAGATTAGTGGTTATCTTTAATAAAATTATCAATTTGCACACGTGTAACTAACAATATTTTACTAAAAATTATCATATTCCACATCGCTCTGACTCAGATGGTTACACAATAGCATCGGGAGCAAACATGTCGATAGCAGATGACAAAATTTAAGAAAAAACACGAAAAACAGTAATTTACCTACCAATTTTTATTATCAAATTAGGATTCACTGTACTCATATCCTGCTTCAATGCGACCAAAAACGCTACTGAATTGAGGAACGTGCGGGCGCGAAACAGGCACGACTACCTCGGAAACATCATTGCGAACACTTACACTCTGCGTACGGTTACCCCACGTGACTCTATGGTGTAAAAATCAAAGACAGTTGATACGCATATCAGCAAAATCATCGTCATCAGAAATTATCGGAGGGTTGTATAAATTATGCCTTAAAATTAACGATATTAAAAAAACCTTCCTCAAAAAAGATGTTTAAAAAACAGTCGAATTTAGATCGAAAATTAAAAGTTTCTAGAAAATCCAATTCGTTGTATTTGGAGAGAAAATTTAGAGAAATAATCTCCAAAGTTCTTATTGTGAATTATCGCCTCAGAGAAAAATTAGAAGCTTTTCGGATCACGAGTTCTCTGTCACGTACTCTCAGGTAACTAACTAGGTACTCGTAGTTTACTTATCTATTTTTGCCAGCAGTAATATACAGAAAAATCATTTCTTTTAGCTTTAAACTCGTAAGCATGGTCTAAAATGAACTCACGTATTGGTTCAACGACCACATATAATATTTGATAATAATTTGTATTTATCGAAGGAAACAATTATTCGGGAAGTGATATTATGTATATATTAAATAAAAAAATACACTTTGTAATACACCACTTTTTATTTGAGTTAATATTTAAGAGGGCATTACCAGAGAAAGCCGGAAATACGTCATTTTCAAAAAAGTTTTTAGACGTATTGACTCTTTTCCACAAAAAATTATAAATGGATTTCGAAAGATTGTTCTTTTATCTAGCATAGTTATGTAATAAATTTTTAGATTTTTTTTAAATTTTTAGTATAATAAGGTTATTCCATAGGTCGTTGGCAGATTTGTTAAATTTTCAAAAAAGTTTTTGTATTATACCACACCCATTTCAAATAATATAATCATGCAGTAAACTAAATCAATACATTATCTAGCAAAGTTATGTATTAGAATTTTAATTTTAGTTTCAATAAAATCATTAAAAAATATGTACGTACACGTGTTTCTTGACGAAAATTGGTCCATTTGGGTATTTATTTGCGCACTTACAAACTAATATATTTCAGATTTTTTTAACATTCTTATTAAATTTAGACATTATTGAAAAATGATAAATACTTATAATCAAAAAATAACTACAAAAAGTACACTATTTTAATAGTTTTATCATCACGCCTTTCAGCATTTTTGGATGAAGGTATAAATTAAAACTAATTTGGATTGAAATAAATTCGATATTGAGTTACAATTTAAAAAAGCTGGTACACAGAAAAATCAATCTTTCTCATTGTAACCGCCCTGCACGATCGGAAGAATAACTTTCGACGAAATGTGGATTTTCGTCCGCTGGCTGGTTAAACGCTCTTCGGCCGATCGGGTTTCGCTTAGCTCAAACTTCATAAGGGCTTTTTTATAATCTTAAGGGCCCGCAACCCGGATTTATACCGATTTATTACATATTTCCCTTAAACACGGTAAGTTTTAAAGCTCTTAAAAAAATATATGTTATTCTTGAAGATAACATCTAGACTTTGCCTGTGCCGAAACGCAAATTATATAAAATTCCCTCGATGGAAAAAAATCGCAAAGTATGCTCCAAAAATTATTATTAACACGTTTGTTTCAGTTATTTTACAAGTTATATCTCATTGACCCATTGACCCACAGGTTCCTACCCAACCCTCATACCCTTTTCCTTTCCAGAACTTCCTCTCCTTCGTTTCCTTAAAAAGACCCTCCAGCACCCCCAAATGGTTTTGCGACTTTTCGTCCCGCGACAAAATACCCCTCGACAAAATATCCCCGACAAACTATTCCACGGAAAAAACATCCTCCGACAAAATATCCTACGGACAAAACATCCCCTTACAAAATATCTACTAAAACCTAAACTAACCTGACAAAAAATGGGACAAAAATAATACAGACAACCTGTAAAAACATTAAATTATTGTTCAAAAATAGTAGGTACAATGGGACCAAAATAATACGGTCATCCTGTAATGACAATAAATTATTGTTCAAAAATAGTAAAATGTGAAATAAGGTTAGGTTAGGTTATGTTGAGAATGTTAGGTTAGGTTTGAGTAGATATTTTGTTGGAGGATGTTTTGTCCGTAGGATATTTTGTCCGTGGGATATTATGACGAGGGATATTTTGTCGGAGTATGTTGTGTCGGGGATATTTTGTCGAGGTCGACCGAGATTTCGGTTTCGGTCTCGGCATTCTCGGCTTCAAATTCTACCGAGAACTCTGTCTCGGTTCTCGGTGAAAAATCGCCGAGATTCTGGACCATAATCGAGACCGTTGTAAGAAGGTACCGTATAGATATACGGTATAAATCTACCGCACGCGTCCACATTCGTCACTTGGTGTCAGTGCGTGAGAGAGCTGTTGATTGTGATTGGTCGGCTGGCAGCGAGGCGGGTTTTACTTACCGCTGCTGCCGCCGCCGCACCGCGCCGTTCGTTCATTTTACTACTTTTGTAAACAAACAATTGTAGTTAAAGGAAGTTTGTTTGAATTTTTTTCGTAGTAGATAAAAATAAGTTCTTTTATGTATTTTTGTGATTAATTATAATTACTATCCAGAATAATTACATAAACTAGTTAAGTGAATATCAAGATCAGTACGTTTGTTGGAAAGCTGGTTAGTGGACGAAGATTTTTTAGATTCAGTGGCCACATTCATCAGAACACAACGATTCGCTGATTCGTATGTTTGTTGCTGTTTTTTGTTGCGTAATAAACTGCCAAAAACAGCAATGAACATACTAATCAACTAATCGATGTGTTTTGATAAATGTGGCAATTGATTCACGGAAAGGGTTTGTTAGGGTGTGTTATTTCGATTTAATGAGTTAACTAAGTAGGTACAATGTTTTATTGTTGCTATACTATGGAAAAATAGCGCATTTTCATTTTTTTTCCAATTTATTTATTCTCGGTCTCGGCTGAGATTTTAATTTATTCTCGGTCTCGGCCGCGAACGAAAAACCTGTCTCGATCGACCCTTAATGTTTTGTCACGGAATGAAAACGCGCGGTACCTCTTATTATATTTAGTTGGTATCGTTTGGGGAGTTAACATTATTAAACTTTTTTAAGTCGATTTAAGTTTGAAATTGATAAATAGTTAAAGTTTAATAGTTAAAAAAATGTATATATAATTATATAATAATTATAATTTCGGGAGGCCAACTGAACTGTCTGGTCACCAGTGTTGAGGACCGTCAAGGTGATTTCTACATGAAGAGTTTGTGCTTTCTACATGTATGCTGTATGAATAAATCATGAATGGATCTTGTATTCAATGAATGGGCGTGGTGTAGGCACTTTCCACTATCCATTATCCACACCGCTTCACTGGTTTACAGCTGGTTATTGAGGCAACAATTAAATTAGCATCTAAAAAGACACGCGAGACCTAATCGTGTTAACTTGATATAAAATACAGAAGTTTATTGTTCTACATTTATTTATTTATTGTGAAAATTGTTTTTTTACAATAAATAATGTGAAAGACAACACAAAGAAAACACCGATTAGTCTATCTCATTCTCTCTCAGGCTAATTCCTAGACATAAGTATTTGTTTCTTTTTAGTGTCACTCGTTTCCGTTTCATCGAGTTTCAAATCACAACGGTGCTAAAGAAGTTTTCACTTTAAGGTGATCCAATTGTCCACGAAAAATTCAAAATCGGAATTCACGCCCCTTTATGGGAGGAGTTTAAAAATACTTGAAAAAAAGCTTTTGGAAAGGTTGCAAAAGGGATTTGAAAATTTTTTTTTACTGGTGGTTTCGTAAAGGCCTGTAAATTAACTCCTTTTTTATGCATGGTTTATTGTAATAAAACGGAAATTTAAAATTGATTTCGCGGAACCAAGCGACGCGGAGCCTATAACGTCTATTCCCCACTCCGGCCGGGGTCGAATTGGCACAAAATGGGTGTGGCAAGTCAGTAGTTCTTGGGTGGACGGCATAAGGTTCATTTTGAAAATCCAAATTCGTCGACTGCCGCCGTATTGATTGATGTCAAAAATAACAACGCGAAAATGCATATTGTATTTTATTTTGTGAAGTTCGGGCGTAAATATATTTTTTTTGCGATTATTATAAAAGAAACTTAATTTGCTACAAAAAAACCATATCCGAAAAGAAGTTAATAAGTAGGAGAGTTTGCACTTGAGTGGTTTTTTATAGACCTAATACTTTATTTTTTCTAGGCTTATCACACTTTTCATAATGTTCTCGTCACGCATTAACCAGCTTACTCCCCAAGTCAAGCGTGCGTAAAGGCCCGACCGTTCGCCTCGCCCGATCACACTTTTCGTAACGCTCTCGTCACGCATTCACTAGCTTACTCCCCAAGTCAAGCGTGCGTAAAGAAGTTTTACTTCAAAAATGACAGATATTTTAAGGGCCAAGATATGTTCTACACGCAGTATTTAATTGCAGCATCTATAATACTTCTAAGCGATCAAATTTTCAAGACAAAAACATATAAATTAGTATGATTTTGCATTACTTAGTACGGCTTCATCTGGTAAGTTGATAATTTGAAAACCAACGTGTTTACTTAGTTAAGAACATAACCTTGCAATGACATTATCTTAAGTTTGGTAACGAATACAAATATATAACTCTGTCGTAGTATAATAACACAATACCAATATTGATCGTGTAACATGAAACTTTCACCAGCCATAATACCTACCTACGTTACATCAATAATATTTTGCGAGCTTTAAGGCGATATTTTTTTGCGTAAGTGTTTGAGATACAAAAGTTGGTATTATACCACGAATTATTGATGAGGGGAAATACGGATTCTTCACGTGCTAATAATAAACTCTTTTTTTGGGGAGAATTTCACCAAAACTGTTAAGAAACGACTCGTCAAGTCACTGTAATAACGGGATTGACATGATGGTAAAAACAGGCAATTAGCTACTTAACGGGTAGCGTTACTCGTCCGCGGTGAAAAGGGTAAAGTGCATTAACTTCGGGAGGTGATTCTACATGATAGTATAAGTAAAAAAGATATATAACTTTTTTCGAAATTCCAACCTATAGTTTTGTGGTAAAAAGATAAAATTATACCGGCGTGTGCGGCCAGCATTATTATTTTCCGTTGTTACCATTCGGGCCAATCACAACCATAATGTTGCCACAATCGTGCCTGGCAGGCTTTAAGCAAGTAAGATCGTACTTCACACTAAGGATTTTTAGTAGATACCTACGTCTTTTTATGCGTGAAAAAAAAGTTGGAATTTCGGAAAAAGTTGTTAATCGTTTTTACTCCTACCATCATGGAGAATTACCTCCCGAAGTTAATGCATTTTACCCCCGGACAACCTGTATATAAAAATGAATATTTAATTGTTCGTACCGTATGCTCTCCTATGCCATTCACCCGATTGCGATGAAACTTTGGTTGTAATTGTGCGCGCGCCCGCGAAGGTTTCTCTATATAATGGAGAGCTCTGGCTTTATGAAATTAAAATGGATGTATTTCATATAGTTTAGTGGCAGGGAGGGGAGGAGGAAGGGAGAGGGGAATTCGGCAGAGGTAGGGAAACGAAGGAGAAAGGCAGGGAAGGTGGAAGGAGAACGCAGGAGGAGGAAGGAGCGGGAAAGGAGGCGCTTTGAAATAGATACGCAGGAGTGTGGTGGACGAGAAAAGGGCAATGATAGGGATTGCAAAGGAGACGTACTAGCGGTAGGGGATGGTGGAGGTAAATTTGGAAAATCCATGTTTCTCACACGGACAGGGCCGTACGTGGCCTGCTCAGGCGTCGGAAAACATTCTGATTTTATTTACGCAGACAAACGGAAAAATAGTTATCGACACGAACCTAGAACCTCTCGTCTTACCGGAACAAAAAGATAACTTTAGTTGCGACTTTTATCTTTTTGAAGTGGTACTTCCTTAGTCCCGTTAAAGTGATTTGAAATTCGGGTGAAACGGAAATAACGCACTACGTCACCTGCGAAGCATCGAACTGCGCTCAAGGCTCCTATTGGTTGAGATATAAAACGGAAACGACGATAGGTCTGCGTCGCAATATAATGCGTAAATTCGCGCCTCGCCGAGCGCATCCCATAGCACAGCGGTATAGTGCGTCGCAAATATTAGCGGCCAGAGAAATCCAGCGGACGGAGGTTCGAATCCTACGAAATCCAAAAAAATAAACATGTTTTTTTTTGTAAATCAATATCCAATGTTCAAACCAATAATAATAATAATTCAAATAAACAGACAAAAGAAAGCGAAATCTAGCGAGTTTCTGGTTTCACTTCTATCACGTGTGAATTACACAATCTAATTTTTTTATTTTAGTGTGTATTGTTCTCTTTCATATTTTTGTTTAGATTATCAGTGTTATTTTCTTCTTCATTAATCTACGTTTGGTGGAGTTTTTTGCTGGGGTGGAAAGCAGAAGACCGTTTTTTTGTGTTGTGAATTTGAATGTAGGTATGTAGGTTAATGGCCTCCGTGGTCGAGGGGGTTCGAGAAGGCACTCGACTAGCAATCCGAAGGTCGTATTTTATTTAATTAATTTGTGTTATTTCGCAATTAATTAATAATTAATTAATTAATTAATTAATTATTAATTAATTAATTAATAATTAATTAATTAATTAACAATTAATGCAGAGTGGAATACACTTTCATTATCGCCCTATTGTAAGATTATTCAGAATTGAAACCTTGACTGAGATGGCATCAGCTGGGTTTGATGACCAGATCTGAATAGCCATATATGTATTTCCCTACCTTTCTCTTTCCCATCTTCTTCCTCTCCCCTACTACCTTCAGCCTCACATCGTTCTCCAATTGCGGAAGCCATAGTCTCAATGGCTCCAGACGGCAGCTGTTGGGACTCTTGAGTGGTATTCACAAAAAATTATGTAACTGCAATCTTGATTGAAGACGACAATATTGACGGCCAACACCCTTGCAAACGACCGAAGTCTGAAAGGGTACGCCTGACGTTATAAGTTACTCGGTTTTTGTCCGTTAATAGTAATGCCAATCCTAATCGGGTTGGTAAATATCGTTAACATTGAAATTGAAATAAACGTGTCTGTGTTTTATTTGAAACTAGCTGGTCCCGGCATGCGTTGCTATGCCATTTATTAAAGACATTGTTTCTCCCTGAGTGTCCTTTCCCATTCGTCCCGTTCCCCTTCCGCCTCCCCTTCTTCTCCTGCGTCCTCTTCCCGTCTCGCGTTCCCACTCCGTCACCTCCACCTTCCCTCCCCACTTCACTCCCTCCCCTTCCCCCGTCCGCGAACCCCCCTCCCGAGTTTCCTTCTCCCCTCCCAGGTCCCCCTCCCCCCCCTCCCGCATTCCCCTTCCATCTTCCCTCTTTCCTTTCCCGCTCCCTCATCCCGCCAACATATTTTCATATTTTCTCCCTCCCGCGTTTCATATTTTCAATCCCAGTACATTCAGTTTTTAAACAGCCCGCGTGCCACCTTTTACAATTTTTATTCAAATTTCCAGTTTTCATGCATATTAAATTTGGTACCTAACATAGGTACCCATTTAAAATATCTAAAATTCTTGATTCGATTCAAACTATTAGGGGAGTACCTACTTTAAATAAATTTTTCAACTTTTCAAAAATGGAATCCTGATTGAACAATCATTCATTGTTTTGCAAAATGTCATTCTCTAACACGCGAACTGTCAAACGTGCGATGTTTTCTGTTATTATCTAATTTTCTGCGCAATTTTCTTAATTTTTCTCTCCGTAAGAACCATCCTCGAACTTCAAGGAATATTCTAAAAAAAGAATTAGCGAAATCGGTTCAGCCGCTCTCGAGATTTGCGCTTACCAACAAATTTAGCGATTCATTTTTATATTATAGAAGATAATATAAACAAAACACAAGAATAAATAAGGCTGGCACTGAAAGAACATAGAAACATGTACTCGTACATTTAAAATACGCTACGCTAGTGTTTGTTTTCTTTTTAAAATTAGACGCAGGCGCTCCCGGGTTAACTTTACTTGCACATACCTCCTTTAAAAAAATTTTACCCTGCTAAAGTTGACCATACAATATGAATTATAGGTAGGCACGCGGTCTGGATTTAAAAAAAAAACAAAAAATAATATTTTCCTAACTCGGTTCGAATTTCAAAAACTATATTGTCTAATTTGAAGTCCAATGTTGCCATCCCAAGGCGTGTGATGGAAAACCTTCCACCACCATTCAGCGAGATGAATGACGTCAAGCTCGCACTAAAATACAATCTTGCGATGAGGCAACACTTGCGATCGGGATTATTTATTATCATTTTCTGAGGCTATTCCTGTTCGACATGTTATTTTAAAAATCCCAGAGTGGAAGGAAAAATGAATTTGGAGGACGAACATCCATTGTTTTATTGTACCGACTTGCGAATTTTGAATCGTTTGAAAAAATATGTTTTCCTTTTAGCTTGACATAGTTCAATTCGGAAGCGGCAAAAAGAAGTCGAAATATTTATACATATAACTCAAAATACGCTTGCTTGTGTGTATATCGGAAGCACTGCTGAAAACCAGCTGCTTTCAGGAGAAATCCTGAATTGTATCTAAGCAGTGACGTTTTCATCAATAAAATAACAAAATGGGTAATATTGTAAAAAAATCTATTGATCGTTTTTATTTTTTATTTTTCTTTTTATTATTTAATTTTATTCATTTGGAAGACCAACAGTTTACATTAAAAACATTATGATTTATTATTAGTATATGAATATACTAGCTGACCCGGCCACGCGTTGCTGTGGCTAATAAAACACAACGTCATCTACTGGATGATTATCCAACCTATATAACCACCGCCGTCTTTGAATTTATCGCGAAGAGACAGACAGATGCCGCGGAGGACTTTAATTTATAATACGTAGAGATGGTGCAAAAGATTATAATAATGTGCATTTAAGTAAATAAGGATTAATACCGTATCCGTTTAAATAAATTTATAATTACCGCAATGTACGTGACCATTTTTTTAGAAGAATAGGTATAGTAAGCTACCCGTAAAAGATAGATATATATTCTGCCTTCGCGTTTTTTTATAGATCTATAAAAGAGGAATATCCCACCACACATTGTTTTGTTATATCCCCAAAGTATTAGGCAGCGTTTTCGATGAAAGCTACCAGGCGGCTTGACTTTTTCCGACACTTCTAACAATTATCGTTATGTTTCAACCAATTTACACAAATCCTTGACAAATTGCATACCTAAACCTTCCTAACGAAACACTCTAACTATTGGTGAAAACCGCATGAAAATCCGTTCAGTAGTTTTCGAGTTTATCGCGAACAGACAGACAGACAGACTGGCAGACAGACGATGTAGAGATGTAGAGATGTAGAGATGTAGAGAAGATGTAGAGATGAAATGTTTGTGCATTGCTATGAAATGTAGTTCTATGTGTAGGAAATGTTTGAAACTTTAAAATAAATACCTCCTTTCCATCCTCGCAAAGGTTTCTAGATTATTACAACCACATGACAATACATTTTTAATCATCACAAAAACTCTTACAAAACTTTCATTGACCACCACAACACGGGCATGTGCCTAGCATGGTGGTCGAAAAATCCCCAACTTTTGTAAAAAAAAAATTTTCAATGAATAAAGAAACTTAAAAAAAAAAAAAAACCTGTCAAA
This sequence comes from Limnephilus marmoratus, assembly GCA_917880885.1. Lineage (NCBI taxonomy): Eukaryota > Metazoa > Arthropoda > Insecta > Trichoptera > Limnephilidae > Limnephilus > Limnephilus marmoratus. The sequence goes on along the minus strand of OU862931.1, from coordinate 24,743,859 downwards.
AATGCCTCAATTTGAAAATGACATTTTTGAAGACAATGATTGTTCAATCAAAATAGGCCACTTGCATCACATTTTTTTAAATTTTTTTCCGGTTTAGGCAAATATTCTAAGACATTCGGTATTTTTTTTTTTTTTATCGTATTTTTGAAACCCTGGGGATTTTTTGAAAATTTCAAACCGAAAAATCAGACCATTTTTTATAAACCGGAAAGACGGGACATAATTTTATAGGTGTGAAAAAACGATAATTACATAGCCGAAAATCATTTTTAAAAAAAAGAACGTTTTCCACACGAATGGCACAGTAGAATAACGATGCATACCAAAAATATTACATCTCATAAATATTTTTTTCCTTGATCCATCTTAGTGATCATAAATCATCATAATGTACAGCGTCTATATTACTAAATTCAATGTAATATACTTGAACTTGTAAATTGTAATAATAATAAGAATATTATAAAATTTTATTTTGTTAAAATCAGCACCATAATCATTATACCTCTAAAACATGTACCGACATCATCTTCACGTTCTGAAGAGAACCCCGTACCCATTAATTGTACGGGGTTCTCTTTAGAACATCTGTCAAAAAATCAAACCAAATGATAAGTTCGCAGAGAACAAACAATAAATCTAGTGAACGAATTCAAAAATTCGCCTGAAATCAAAGTGATGCCATAAAAAAAAAAAAATCAGTGTGGAATTTTATCAAATTAATAGGAACATTTTCGGCGACGGGACATTTTCATGTAGTGACGTCACGAGCTCAAATAATGGATTTATTTATTTAAAAATAAAAAAAAACTGTACGTTTCTAAAAATTTTTACTAACATTTTCGTAATCTTAGTAAAAAACTCTATCCACACGATTTTTTCCAAGTCGTTATGAAGTCCATGCAAGTGGCCTATTCAATTTTCGAAACTCTTTAAATTAACGAATTTATTAGAACTATGCAACTTAACAAAATCGAGTACTTTGAATCTAATAAAAAATTATATTTATTTTAAATAGGTACCTACGTTAGGTACAAAATTTGATTGATTGTTCTTATAATACACAAAAATGAATGTATTAGAAAATTGGTGAAAAAAATTGCAATAGGTGGCACCCGAACCGTTTGAAAATCTAAATGTACCAGGACTGAATATATTGAACGTGGGAGAGGGGAGTAGATCGCGGTAGGGGATGGGGACAAGGGAGGGGAACGGGATGAATGGGAAAAGACACGCAGGGAGAAACAATTTCTTTATTGGTGGCATTGCATCGCATGCCGGGAACTCTCCGGTAGTTTATATAATATGTCATTTTTTTTTCATTAACTCCACAGTGTCGTCTTTGGAAATGAAAGGAAGGAGAGGAAGTCCTGAGAAGGAAAAGGTTTGAGGGGTTGGTAGTAATCTAGGGATAACTAACTAATTAACCATTGTAGGCGGAGAGGACGGACCGCCAAACAACTCGGTCTTGGCACACAGTCTTTGCCTCACTCACATTCATACATCGTCTAATATCATCATCATCATCATCTGTGGCTCTACAACCCAGGTCGGGTCTTGGCCTCCAGCAGAGCCTGCCTCCATGACTGTCGGTGTTGTGCTGCGTTGCGCCAGTTTCGGATGCCGATGGTGCTTGCATCCTTCACCACTCCATCCAGCCATCGAAGCTTTGGTCTTCCAACTCTTCTCCGACCCCCAGGTGCACCATCCATAATTCGCTTTGGAATATCTCCTTCGCTCATTCTCTGGATATGTCCAGCCCACCTGAGTCTTCCAGTTTTGATTTCCTTGGAGATATTAGGGTCCTCGTAAAGATCGTATAGCTCCTGGTTGTATCTGATACGCCATTCTCCATTATCACAGACTGGGCCGTAAATCCTTCGCAGCACCTTCCTTTCAAAACTTTCTAGGGCTCCTTCATCACCCTTACTGATTGTCCAGCATTCCGAACCATACATAAGAACAGGTCGTATAAGGGTCTTGTAAAGCAGGACTTTAGTTCTTCTGGTAAGGTGGCGAGATTTCATATGCTTCTGTAGCCCAAAGTAGTATCGATTTGCAGCTACTATTCTTCTTTTGATTTCGCTGGATACATTGTTGTCATTTGTCACCATAGTACCGAGATATACAAACTCGTTGACAGTTTCAAATGTATAATTATCTATCTGTATACTTGGTGGTTTCTGGCGTCCATGTACGGGCATATATTTTGTCTTTCCCTCGTTGATGACCAATCCCATGTTCCTTGCCGACGTAGCTAAGCTTTTAAACGCCGATTTTAGTTCATATTCTGAGCGTGCGATGATATCTATATCGTCAGCATAAGCAAGGAGCTGAACAGACTTGTTAAAAATATGGCCTGTGGTTTGTATACCTGCATTTCGGATGGCCTTTTCCAGCGCTAAATTGAATAAAATGCAGGCAAGTGCATCTCCTTGTCTTAGTCCATTGAAGGTCTTTAGGGTGTCTGACAGATCCTGTTGTATTCTGACTCGGCACTCAACATTAGACATTGTGAGCCTTACTAAGTTTACCAGTTTTCTTGGGATATTAAATTCATCCAAGGCTCTGTACAGTCTTTCTCTATTTACCGTGTCATAGGCAGCCTTAAAATCTATGAAGAGATGGTATGTATCAACATTAAATTCTATTGTTTTTTCCAGTATCTGTCTCAGTGAGAAGATTTGATCAGTTGTAGATTTCCCCTTACGGAACCCAGTTTGATATTGGCCAATTATGCCATCCGAATATTTCATAAGCCTACCACACAGTACATTTGATAGGATCTTGTATGAGATATTCAGCAGCGTTATGCCCCTATAGTTAGAGCAGTTCATAGGGTCTCCTTTCTTGTGAAGGGGGCAAATTATTCCACAGTTCCATTCACTTGGCAGAGTCTCAGAGCACCAGATGGATTTAATGATATTATATATATGGACTTGAAGGTTCTCTCCGCCATATTTGAATAACTCTGCAGAGATGTTGTCAGTTCCAGGTGATTTATTGTTATGTAGACTTTTAATGGCACCCACTACTTCTTCTAATGTTGGTGGCGGCTCGACATTGTCATCATCATTAGTACCACCATCAGTGATGTTTCCATCCCTTGTCAAATTTTCACCCACACTCTCATCTACACTTCCGTTTAGCAGAGCATCAAAATATTCCACCCATCTATTCAGAATTCTTGACTTTTCATTCAAAATATTTCCCTCGCTGTCATAGCACATTGTAATTCTGGGCTTCGTCTAATATATATGTATATATATATATACTAGCCTTTGTCCCCGGCTTCGCATGTGCCACTCCCCCCCCCCCCCCACACCCCCCATTCACCCCCCCCCCCCTCATTCCCCCCCTCACCCTTCCCTCCATACCCGTTACATTCATTTTTCAAACAGCTCGCGTGCCACCTATTAAAACGTAACAATCAAACACGCGCAGTAAATTTTAACTATCAAAGGGATCTCCGTAGTAACCTAAACAAATAACAAAATGACAGCGCACGTCAAACAATTACTTAGCAACGCTTTGCTTTTCGTCTGGATAATAAACGTATATAAATAATTTCATAACGCCAGAGCTTACCAATATAAATAGCCCACAGTATTCGCAAATAATGTAGCTTTCTATTAGTGAAAGAATTTTAAAAATCCATTCAGTAGTTTTTGCGTGAAAGAGTAACAAATATTTTTTTTTATTTTTTTATTTTATTTATTTACATATGCATATATATTACAATACATTACAATGTGATTATTTGTCTGTCCAATTGGGTAACATCCATACATCCAGACATCAATGCATCCATACAAACTTTCGCCTTTATAATATTAATAGGATAGGATAGGATATAGTAATCTAGGGATCAATGTGTTAAATGCCTTTGCGCAGAGGATGGATATTTTTTTTGCCCTCCATAAAAAATCCTACTCAATAGTAAGTTAAACCATCCGTTTCACTATAATCCTTCAGAAAACTATAATTGATTCGTCGTCTTTATGATCTTCAAATCTAAGATGATTATGTTGCCAAAATTCTTCTTCCGACTATTCTTTCGTTAATTTATCCAATCATTAATCTTTTGTTGGAACTGAAATTTGACATGAACCATCATTCGTTTGGGATAAGTAATTTTTCCCCAAATTGATGCCATACGTTAGAACTCTATGTTTCCCTACGGTATTAAGGTTTTCAAAGTGAATTGAGATATTTTTTTCCGGTAAAATTAATGCCAATATTATTTTGCGACTAATTTAAATAATTTGTTTACTTCGACAATTTTATTTGAAAGATTTTTATTATGGTTTTAGTTCTTGCATTTTTTACGTAAACCTTTCTCGTTAGCTCATCTTGGTAAAAATCAAACATACTACTGACGATATCTGTTGCCTGTGCGTCCCAGTGAAATCTGGTTCAATCAACTGAAATTTGCTTCGAATTTAAGAGTCAATTAAAAATTGGATATGATTGTTTACAGGATTCAGGCTATTCCTCGGGTCTGCGCTAATAATCTAGAAACATGTAAATGCTCTCACAAGTCATGAAAGTAAATATATTGCATAATAAACGCCCGAGTTTTCTTGCAATGGATGGAAGTCTTAACATATTTTTCTTTATCGGTTCCTGATCTTGTAAATTTTTCAACAATCATCGGGCTTTCCTATCATATCCAAATCTTCTCAAACGCGGTCAGTTCACCTCTTTTTCGGCCTGCCTCTGGGTTTCTTCTAGTGGAGAACCCATTTGGTCATGATTTTTGATGTCCTGTCATTGTTATTTTCAAACTTATTTATAATTACATTAAATCCACATAGAAGGGTCGGAGACAAACAATTTCCTTCGGGATATTTGTCACCATTGAGACTGCTTGCTGTGTGGGGGGTATTTTTGAGAAGAGGAAAGAGTGAGTATGGTTTTTGAAGGTATCCATTTTGTAAGATGGAGGAAACAAACAAATCGTTCCACTGCCGAACTGTTGAACTCAAGGAAGAGTCGAAGAACCGGCTCGTTTTTTGGGGCAAATGTCAACTTTGTGTAAATGTTGGAGGTGCGTTCGGCGAGTTTCCTGGCTAGGCATCGATCCCTGAAGGGATCAATGACGCTAGTTCCTCAAAACATCTTACACTGAAATAACGGTAGAAACGACGCCTGCGCTCCAAAATTTAAGTTGTAATTCGAGTTAGATGTGGGAATCAATCAAACGGACCGCCTTTTTCTGCACAGAGCCTCGGGTTTTTTAAGTATTTTGGGGTTGATTAGTAGGGGCACTTACGATTTGTTCAGGGTCAGTAGTTGTGTACTAATAATTTTCTGCGTGATCTGTACAGAACGCTCAGCTTTTGAGACAAGCTTGACTCCAAATCTTTTTCATATGACTAGCACCCCATAGCAATTCTAGGGTATCTAATCTGATAGAATATGACGACATAATACTGACGGCTTCCGTGGTCTGTCAAGAATCCGGCAAGGAATGGCCTCCACAAGGTTCTCGACTAGAGATACGGAGGTCGCGGGCTTAATCCCGGCGTGCGCAACTAAATTTTATTTTGCGTTTTCACAATTTAATCATTTATTTCATGTGACTAGCACGTTCCAGTATCGCCACTCTCAGTATCGCCTTGGCGTAGGACCAACTTTCAGAATTGAAACATTGCTTAAAATGGCTTTAACAATCTTTGGTGGCTAGATCTAAATAGCCAGGATCCTCCCCAGCTTCCTCTCCTTCGTCTCCTTCCCATCCCCATTTACCTTCAGCCTCACAACACACCTCGATTGACGATAATCTCACTGGCTCCAGGCGGTCGGTAGCTGTTGGGACTCCTACGCCATATTAACAATAAAAAATATCCATTTAGTACGATGGTTTTATATTCAATTTAAAATTGAATTGCGCCAAACAGTAAATTATAATATAATCAAACGTTTTCATAAACTCAAGTTTGATGAATGTCATAAACGTGGCTTCACGTCTGTCCAGAAGGACACGAATAAATAAAGCTGTCGAACAGATTAGGAGGTTTATTTATGTAATATGGAAGATGTGCCAACCGTGTTCAATATTAAATTGCGTTTATAATCCAATTTTCATGGATATTTTTGTATCCGATAATTACATAAACAAGTAAATTGATTGATTTACTGGCCTCCTTCAGAATTATGTTTCTCTGGCAGAATCGTATTTATAACCTGGTGAGATCTGATGTGAAACACACGGTACGAATATTCTCAATACAATTATCTTTGTTTTAAGAGGGAATAACCAGACACAATCGGAAATATGTCATGTAAATTATAAATTGATTTTGAAAGACTGTTTTTTTTTACCTGATAAACTTTTATTTTAAATTTTGAGAAAATGGATTTATTTTTAGTACGATAAGGTTTTACTAAAATATACCTATAATAAAATATAAAAATAATATTAAACTTTTTTCCACTTTATTTATTTGTGACCCTAACCGGTTTTAGCCTGTTAAGGACATCTTCAGACTGTTGATGTTGCTTAAGTCCCCGCTTTCCACGTTTCTACCGATTATCACATATTTTCCTTAAATCTGAGTTTTAAAACTCTTAAAAAAATATACATATGATATTCTTGAAGATAATAATATTTATGCGCCGAAACGGCAATTATACGAAATTCCCTTGATAGAAAAAATCGCAAAATATGCTACGAAAACTATTATAAACCCGTTTTTTCAATTATGTACGAATAAATTCAGTGTTTCTTTAAATGATATTTTATACTTTCCCCGCGAGATTTTTGCTCTATTTTAAACGAGTCGTGTTTTATTAAACATTTTTACAACTTTCGCTTAAAATTATATTTTTTAATATTTGCGCGCTCCTTCTAACATTTGTATTTACATATCTCTCCTTCTTCTTCTTTGTGAGCAGCTATTACTGGGCCTTTATTTACGGTCACATGGGGAGGGGGAGAGGGGTTGTCTATTCAATTATACGGGTTTTCCTATTATTGTAGGTATGTTGTCTTTGACCATTGAATTTCTAATTATTTGGTTATTACCAGCAGGTATAATTACATTTTTAATAATGAATTACCTTTTAATAATTAAGATCCTTAACAGGCCGAAACCATTTAAAAAAAAGTTTTATATTTGATATATTATTATAATGGAATTCCACCAAGAATTGCTAGTATCAAATATATTCATTAATTATTTTTGACTAATAAACTAATTCACTTTTCAATCAATGTTTTCGTTCGTCGCAATAATTATTATTTGGTGTAATTAAATACAAATTTTATATGTAGAGCTAATATAATTTCACTGCCTATCCCAGAGCCAATTCTACGAGTTCTACTTTATCTTAATAATCATTTGGCAAGTCTTAAAGCAATTATGTTGAAGTATCGCTATAAATATAAATAATTATCATTGAAGAAGAGGATAGCACTAATAATCTGAACGAAAATATGAAAGAGAACAAGACACAGAAAAAGAGAAAAGATAGTGGTCGCAGCTGGGGCTCGAACCCAGAACCTCTCTTTAAAACTTTACTAATTCAGCCGTTACCACCTTCCATCAAACCGTCATAATTGTCAATCATATATTTTCAAATTTTAGAATTAATAATATTGTCTTCTACTAATTTTACCATATGATAGGCAACTACCCTTTCCATTGGAAACAATCGTAATAAGAACTGTAATAAATTGTAACCTAGATAGAAGTCCAAGTATATCCGATTTTATTTATACGGAACATAATATTGACCTTTTTATAAAAGTCTAAATGAAAATTATTTTTTTTTATTATTTATGTTCTTCTTTAATGATATATTACATTGATGGGATTAACCTTCAGAAGTTATAAATAAAAATTTGTTCTTACAAAAAATTGAAATATATACCTACGTTTAATGAAAACTTGATTTTAAAAATAGACCTACATCTACGTATCTGGTCGGTATGCTAATTGGAAATCGAGAATTAAAGAAATATTTTTCGTTTTGACCCGAAGAGGGAAAACAATATTATTATCTCATTGTATAAATTTTGTTGCATTCATTCGATTTTTTCGAAATATATATATTTTTTGCCTTACTTCAATTATTGTATTTTTTCAATAAACTCATGTAAATTATTTCAAAGTTTAATGCAACAACATGGCAAACAGCACGAAACGTTTGCTGAAGACGTAACTTTCAGTCAAATAGATGAAATTCTCAAATTTTTAATACTCCTCACATGTGAGATGTGAGCTTCCCGTTCGGTATAACGTTGAAGAACTAGGCCAAATATTACAAAAATACGATTCAGTTACCAAAATAGATCCATTTATTAATAATTTCATATCGGTGTTCAACAGATGGACACCGTTTATCCTGAGCCGACTTCCCTGCTTTACCGACGGCCCGTCAGGAAGAAGCTTCGGGGAAATGCCGCCAGACATCGCACGCAGCCCGTCACCTTCGCAGAAATACAGGTTTGGTTGTGAACTTTGATAACACAATTGGCCACTTGCATCGACTTCATAACGACTTGGAAAAAATCGTGTGGATAGAGTTTTTTACTAAGATTACGAAAATGTTAGTAAAAAGTTTTAGAAATGTACAGTTTTTTTTATTTTTAAATAAATAAATCCATTATTTGGGCTCGTGACGTCACTACATGAAAATGTCCCGTCGCCGAAAATGTTCCTATTAATTTTATAAAATTCCACACTGATTTATTTTTTTATATGGCATCACTTTGATTTCAGGCGAATTTTTGAATTCGTTCACTAGATTTATTGTTTGTTCTCTGCGAACTTATCATTTGGTTTGATTTTTTGACAGATGTTCTGAAGAGAACCCCGTACAATTAATGGCTACGGGGTTCTCTTCAGAACGTGAAGAGGATGTCGGTACGTGTTTTAGACGTATAATGATTATGGTGCTGATTTTAACAAAATAAAATTTTATAATATTCTTATTATTATTACAATTTACAAGTTCAAGTATATTACATTGAATTTAGTAATATAGACGCTGTACATTATAATGATTTATGATCAATAAGATGGATCAAGGAAAAAAATATTTATGAGATGTAATATTTTTGGTATGCCTCGTTATTCTACTGTGCCATTCGTGTGGAAAACGTTCTTTTTTTTTAAAATGATTTTCGGCTATGTAATTATCGTTTTTTCACACCTATAAAATTATGTCCCGTCTTTCCGGTTTATAAAAAATGGTCTGATTTTTGAGTTGAAATTTTCAAAAAATCCCCAGGGTTTCAAAAATACGATTAAAAAAAAAAAAAAATACAGAATGTCTTAGAATATTTGCCTAAACCGGAAAAAAATTTAAAAAAATGTGATGCAAGTGGCCTATTGGAAAATTGAGAAAGTTTGTAACAAGCAAACAAACTTAGTTTACTGTTTTGTTCACAGAGTGATGCAATTCATTGGACGTAAGCTTTTGTCATGAAATTTTATACATTGAGAAATAAACGACGCAAAATATTTATTTAAAATTTATTCATTTCATTAAAAATTAAAAAAAAAGCTCATGGAAGAGTGAAGTAATTTGACTATTTTTTGAAGTTTGAAAAAAAATCTAAATGTATAGTGTCCCATTATGACACTGGAAGAGTGCAATATTATTAAGATGTGTATTTTTTCATAAGTATGCTTAAATATAATAACAATATATTTTTTACATTATCTACACACAGGAGGCCCTGAGGAAAAAAATTCCTTCAGGGCCTGTGTCATCTTTGGGGATGGCGTGTGGGAGGTCTTTTTCGGGAAAGGAAGTTCTGGGAAGGAAAAAAATATGAGGGGTGAGTAGGAATCTGGGGGTCAATGTGTCCGGACGTGGCGGACGGTGTGACGGACGACTGAATCCATTCCTCCCAAAACGGTAAAAGGCGATGGGTCGAGAGAGTCCTGTTGAAATAATTATATAGATTTATTAAATATGTACCATATATTAAAATTCATTATTCACTACTTACAATTTGGGAGGCGGGTATGGGTACCGCCGCCCCGGGAACCATTTATTGAATATCCTACACCTCTGCCATAGGTCACCCCAGGTGGTTCGCTACCTTTGGTGACTTAGCGGGGGTGCCCGGGTTCATGGGGTGAGATGTGTCCGGGTCTTGGCGGCGGATGCGTCTGCCCACCAGCGGCAGGCCGGATTGGGAGAGAGTGGTTGATGGAGTCCCTTTGACTTCTCCAACTGTACCCTCTCGGAACATCGCTTTGCACCGCAGTGGGAGGGATGGATTAATGCTTCCTTCACTCCTGGACATTCTGACCCCAGATTCCTGCCCACCCCTAATATCCTTTTCCTTCCCAGAACTTCTTCTCCTTCCTTTCCTAAAAAGAACCTCCACACAGCATCCCCAAAGATGACATAGGCCCTGACGGGAATTATTTTCCTCAGGGCCTCCTATGTGGAGCTAATTAAAAAAAAGCAATACTGATTTATATATTTGTCGCCCCTTTATTTGAAATTAAAATCAATTACTTTTTTTTAAATTTTAGAAGGTGCAATCTATAACCTAATGCAATATCATCAATAAAAATATTATGAGTTGGGAAAATTTTTTGAAAGATTTTATCATCCCTAAATTTTGATAATGCTAAAACATTAGTAAATAAAGTCTCACTGTTTAATAACTTATTATTATGGAATGGAACAAGAAATGCTTTTCGTGATATTAACTTTGACTTCCTATTGATCTTTGAGATGAGCTGAGTTATAATCAATACTGATTGAAACCTTTTAATCTTTCCAGGAGGTGGACGAAGAAAATCTGGATGACATCCCCGAAGGCACCAAGGTCAACTCCTGCAGAAACAAGTCTGACGCCGAACTCAACCGCAAATTCGACGAGTTCAGGCAGTTGCGGGACAAGAAGTTCAGCAAATCCGCCGAGGGGGAATGCCCCAGTGACGAGACTACCCCTATTCTAGACCCCATCCCCAGCGGCTGTCACCCCCTGGATGTTGTATCCAGTAGTAGTAGGAATAAAAGCCTAGTTGCGCCGCCAAAACTAATTCAAAGACCGTCTATTTAGCAGAATTTTGATGGTTCTTCTAAGTTGTGTTGATTTTATTAATGGCATCTAAAATGTGATTTCTCATTGATGTAGAAATGTTAGATTTGCTTTCGCAAACGCAAAATACCACGATGTACTCAATTTCATTAAAATTAATAAAATACTTAGTTTTTACCACTTTTATTGTTTACAAAAACCAACATGTTTCGTGAGCAACGCTCATTTCTTCAGGGTTTTTATTGATACTAATTATAAACAATATACATACATAGACAATGGTGTCAATTGAAAAAGAATAGACATAGACAATGGTATCAATGGAAATATGAGAGTGGGTAGGAGAGATGGGCAATTTATTTAAATAAACGTTGAAGGTTGTACAAACGAAAAATGTAATCACTTAAGAAGAAGGTATTATAAAATCTAGGGTAGAATTTTGTAAATGAGAAAATACTTCATTAAAAAAACCTACAGAAGAATTAATAGAGGATTGTATCAGAAATATTTTTAATATGAAATATCATCAAAAATGAAGAAAAATGGCAGAAAATAGTAAGGTCTCAATAACTTAGTTGTTAGAGCGTTATCTCGGTAAGACACAGGGCCTGGATTCGATCACCAGTTTCGACCTTTACCTTATTAATTTTTGGTGTCTTATTCTGTTTCATGTTTGTTTTAGAATAAATTATTAATAGCATCTTCTTCTCAAATGAAAATAGTTTAATTTACTCATTTAACCCTTTCCGTTGAGGAGTTGTGACTGATTTTTTGGTTGCGCAGAGACCGTGACCCTTTCCCTAATCTGACCCCATCCCCACTTGATGGTGGAAGCGCACTAACAAGCAACGGATAATGGTATTTTTATAATATACTCACCACTCAGCGCCACAACCCTTGGGCCACGAGATATATTTAAGAACGTGGCGAAAACCAAAACGTTTTCACGGTGAAAAAATCAATGTAGTCACAATTACGTGAAGGTGAATTGGGATACGTGTTACTTGTTACAGAAACACACTTGTAAGACGGTTAAAATACTGTCACATTACATCAAGTTGTGCTTACAATTATTAAGTTGACTGTACCAGCATGAAATAGTGAGACTCCTGTCGGATGGAAACCTATGTGTGTTGTCACTTTTTGACTACAGTGAGATTCTATTTTGACTACAGTGAGATTCTATTCGGATTTTTGTGTACTCTTATTACATTCATGTGACGTGATCATCGGCACTATATTTTATAACTGGACGCCTTTTTTCAACCACGCACCACGTGTAAAAGCAAATCAAAATTTACACGAATTGTATTCACTTCGAGCATTTCTACATCAACGAGATACATTGATCAATTCAAATGCTAATAATAAAATATCAAAAAAATTAGGAAGGAAAAGCATTTTATTCTTATTGCGACATTTTTGATATTCCATATGAGAATACTGTTGCATTAATTAAATGATAATATTTAAGCGTAGAAATGCTTCATTCCTCCAATATATATTTGATATTAAAATATATTACGGAGTACAACAAACTTTCACTCCATTCTCCCGATGACGAAAAGAAATTTTGAACCTTTTTCAAACCTATTTATTTTTACAATATTTTATCATGACAAACAAATCTTATGTAAGTACATACCTTTACCTACAGATAAAAAATATTATGAGTGTTTTGAAGAAATTCCAATATGTATATAAAGTTAAACTTTTGCATTTTGTTAACAAAAACCACGAAATTGTGCCAATAAACTAGCTCAAGATAAAAAAAATTAAAGTAAGAAATGTCCAAAGCACAAATCAAAATAGAGGCTAATTTTTCCACTTTTTTCAAGAGTTTTAAATTTATGTTCATACCAAATTGCTTCTGTAGTTTTTATGCGAATTAAATATTCATTGTAATAAGCATTTTATAGTTTTTGCATTTATTGTGTTTTTCATCATAGCGTATCAAAAAAAGTTCTTGCCTACAGTTGATGTTATAAGGCTTTGTCAGAGAACTTAAAAGCACATAAAAAACCCTTGATTTGGTTTAGATTTTTAGATGATATGAAATTAATTTTCCTATGTAAAATACTCATAAAATAAAGCTTGCAAGCAAATACCTACATAGTGTAATGTTTCTGTATTCTGTTACAATTACTGCAACATCTAAAATAATGAAAAATAAATAATCATATTTTATAAATACTTACCAACTTGATTTATTTACCTGTTTTTCTACTAACAGTTCCAACTACAAGGGAAAAGGCACATGACCAAAATGCCTTTTAATTTTTTTGTCTAAACTAGTTATTAAAATAAAAAGGCAAAATCACAACGATATTCCATTTATTTGAATTACATCCATCAACAGCAAATAATGTTCTTGCAGTTTCGAATTAAAAAAAATAAAAATTCGTCTACAAGGTGTACATTAAAGTATTTAAATAATTAGTTCATTGTTAAAAGGTAAATTTAAATACTATTTATCACACGTCATAATTGCTTAGCCTAGTAATAAACAGTTAATTATTTTGAGTATTATAATTGTACGAACTATATTCAATATTTACAGAAAAAACAAATATAAATAAAAATGCAGTAAAAATATTAAAAATTTAGTTTGTATTTAAAGTTGCAAAGATACTAAAATTTAAATTGAAAATTGATTTTAAAGATTGCAGCAAAACGATAATATTATTTATTATTTCATCTTTTTTATATGGTACTTATAATCAAAAAATGTAGATTTTTCCAAATTTTGAAAAGCATCTACTAATTCAATAATTTTGATTTACTACAAGTAATTTTTTAATTATCTTCATTTTCCACATCATTTTATTACCAAACTGAAATGGATGTTTTCACATCACATATAAAGCTTGCACATATATATACAATCAAAATAATGATAAGTAATTATTATCGTTTCATTATTTACATTCAAACATCCATTTTTTCAAACATCCCTGAATCACAATGGTGATGGTTATTTTAATTATATGTACTATCAATTGGGATGGCGAAAAATGGTCAATAGTAAAAAGCGATAATGAAGAGGTATTGGACAACTATTCGTGATATTTTATAGTCCTTTTTTGTCGCCCTTTCGTGTCGTCTCTCTTGTGGCAACTAGATGAAAATTGCCAGTATTAAAAATCAAATTACGAGTAGTTCCTACAATACTAAACGTCAATAGCACTGTCGTGGAAATTTTCAAATAAAATTTTCTACGAAAAACTTCTAGGAGAGAGCCAGAGAGAATATTTTACCGATGTTGGCCAACCTCTGATGGGAAAGGACACCGTAAGAAGAAGATGAAAAGAATCACATCAATTTGTTAACGATTCATTTTATTTTTACATGTAGTTATTTATCAATTATTTTAGTTATTTTTATATTCAACAAGAGATATTAATTAATATTGAAAATATCAAACATTTCATTAAATTATTGTCATGCCATTTTTAAGTTTATTCCTAAAATCATTCTTCCTATTTATTTTACAATTCACTCCTTTTTATTTTAAATTAAAGATTATGTTTTAAATCGACACATTTATTTAACCTCTCATTGATTAAAAAAGTTTGCAAGTTATAGTTATATTAGTTCAACAATGAATACTACCTTTTCAATCAACCGGAGACAACCGGGATGCTTTATCGAAGCGATTAGACGCCCTTATTAGTAATTAATTCGTACACTCTTGAAGAAAAAAGGAAAAGGAGAGTCAAATGAACCTCAATTTTTTTAAAATCTGACTTCGTTTGAGTTTTAAAAACTCTTTTTAACATTTGAAAAATACAGAGCAAAATAATGCATAACACTAACAAGCTCTTTACCTCTTAATGGAAATGACATTGCGGGCTAAAAGAAGTTGGTCTAGAAAGTTCTGTCTGAAAAATCTTTGAAATGTTTTTATGCTAGAACTCCCCGGTAAGTAGATTCTGCTTCTTTTTAAGAAAATAAAATAAGCGATTAAATTATTTGAAAATAAAAACGGTTCAATTTCTTTTTTTGTCGAAATTGTGTTAAAATTTATATTAAATACTTATTATAGTTTTGAACGTCCTCAATCAATTTATTATACACTCTTTCATGCAAAATTCAATTATATATACATTATTTCAAAAATATTGTTTATAAATAGCATTATACAGTGGGAATACAATTAATGTTAGTAAGAAACTAGGTACAGTATAAAATTTGGCTTTGTATATTATTTTAATATAAAATGTATGAAAATAATAAAACTATTTTTAAGACACATCTTTATTTTTTTTAAATCTTCGACGGATATATCTGTAAGTAAAATATTTGCTTTGTTTAAAAAAAAATTCTTTGAAAACTATATTAGTCTAAAAAGCTACAATTTTGACAAGTTAATTTTTTTAAGTGTAATGTTTAATTTAAATATTATACTTTAACATTGGGTTAGTTTATCTTTCAGATATTCTTAATTTTTTTATTTACAATGTGGCAACACGTTGGGAATATTGTTTTTTCCATGTTTTCACGACAAATTGATATTTATCATAACAAGTTTAATTATACCCAACTCGTTGCAGCACATTTTTGTCCCTAGGTCCTTTAGGAGGCTTTTAACTTCATCTGACAGTGATGTAAAATTTGAAAATTTAAACAAAATACACTGTGTTAAGAGAAACGGCTGCGCGTCCCCTTTCATTCAAAATTTTAATTTGGATTTTAGGTTAAAATACCGAACCAAACTGAGTAACCGTATTTTTAATCAACCTACAATGAAAATATCTGGAACGGATATGAGCTACTTTATTATAATTATCAAATAAGTAATTAAATAATTAAATTTTTAATGATTTTAGAGTCGACTTTGGTAATTACTAAAAAAAACCTTACTCCGTAAACACGATGAAATATACAAAATATAAATGTTTTCGTCAAAACAATACAAAATTGAATATTTAATGTCATATTATATCATAATTTAAAACACAAAGAAATAAAATAACACATTAGTACCAGACACTTACTATACATTTTGATTAAAAAATAATTATTAAGTTTGGTTGCGTATTTTGGCCTCAAATCTACATGCAATAGATTTGTATAAAAAATACTGTATATCGCACATCCCGTAGAAAAGTGTAATATCAAAAATGAATTATGAACAAGCTGCCCCGTCGAAAAGAGATACTAGGAACATATTTACATTTCAAAGGTAATATAAAAAATAAAAAAGTTTGGATTACAACACTTCTCCATGGGATTTGTAATATATATTACAGCTTTCCTCCATGCTAACTTTCAACGCAAAAAGAAACATTTAAACTTTTTATTTAATTTTGAATTGGACTAAAATCATATAAGCTTAGCGCCATAAAGATTTTTCTGTTTTTCATTATATGTCCTGCACGCTCCAACGAATCTCCATCTACTTAAAATAAATATATATGTTTTCTCTTCCCTTTACACACGAGTAGTTACACCCTCGTAAAGGTTATATATTATATACATATATATGTTTATACTGTTTCTAATCAATGTTGCATGTTAGTATTTAATGATTTGAGTTTAATCCGATTGTAACCTGAAAATGTAATTACATAAATGTATTTACTCATGATTATATTACATGTATATGTATATTTAAAAAAAAAATCTAAATGACATCTCTGTGAAAAAATAACTTACCGATATCAGGCCCGACAGAGGGATAAAGTTTAAAAAACAGACCTTTAATCGAAAAACTGTCACAACGTTGGGAATTCATCGTAAAAAGTGTAG
The DNA here is from genome assembly GCA_917880885.1 of Limnephilus marmoratus. NCBI lineage: Eukaryota > Metazoa > Arthropoda > Insecta > Trichoptera > Limnephilidae > Limnephilus > Limnephilus marmoratus. The sequence continues at coordinate 24,727,091 of OU862931.1, read as the reverse complement.
GAGAGTTTTTTAAAAATTAATTTATCGAGTTAGATTACAAATAACTATTTACAACTTTAGTACGCGTCAACCAAAATTATTTTTCTCTTAATTTCTCAAAACATGTAATTTTTTGCGCGGAAATGAACGCGGAGAGGCTGTATTCTGCGAAATTTTGTAGTTTACGGTTTTGGGTAACGCCACCCGGAACCATTTATTTTGACAACCAACACCCCTGCCTTAGGTCACCCCAAGTGGTTAGCTACTTATGGTGACTTAGCAGGGGTGCCCGGGTTCATAGGATGAGGTTTGTCTGGGTCTTGACGGTGAATGCGTTTGCTCACCCACTGCGTGGCTGGTCGGATCGGGACACTGATTGAGGCAGACCTCTCCAGCCAGACTCTACCCATCGACTTCTACAGCAGTGGGAGGGACGGATTCATCCGTTCGTCACCCTTGGGCACATTGATCTCCTGATTTCTACCCACCCTTTAAACCTTCCTCAGAACTTCCTCTCCTTCCTATCCCTTAAAGGACCTTTCACACAGCATCCCCAAAGATGAAACAGGCCTTGACGGATTTTTTCCTCAGGGCCTCCTGTGTGGAGCTAATGTAAAAAAAAACTCAAATTTGGTTATGTGATTTTAATGAATTAAATATTTATAGATTATATTGTTTTTTTTTTTACAAAGCGTAAAAAATGGGATAAACGGTAAAATCTAGATGAATTCATTGGCTTTAAACGGCAGGAGGCAGTTTATATATTTCCATATCAATATTTGAAGGCGAGATTTTTTTGTAGCGAGCGCGCCGAAGCAAAAACCGAACGACGACACCGTTATATACCGACTTTGTATTAGGAAGATACAGCTGTAAAGTACTTTAGTTTTTTTTATCAAATAAGGTTTTTTTAATATTCTTTGTAAGGTTTTTGAAATTTTAATTGACTGTTTATTAAAAAAAAACTTCTGTAGGTACTTAAATTTGACAAAGCAGGAATTATATACAACCAGTTAAATTCTGTTAGCAAATTAATTCTACTTAAAATTAAACTGATATACATAACATAATTTATTGTCATAGATGGACGGAAAATGAGACACGATAATAAACGAAGAATCAAATGACATCTAGCGATACTTTACAGAACTAAGCTAAAAAATTAGGCCTTAATGGTAAACTTATTCATTTGCTTTTGGCAGACCAGCTGCATTGTTTAATTAGTACCTACCTAATCTTTAAAGTACACAAAAATACTTAGTTGTTTTCATTATTGTTCTTAACATTTACTATAAATTATTAATACATAGGTACGAATATTTATTATTATTAAAAATACAAGGTACACAATATTTAAAATTATTTAATTTTAAATGCGACAGTGAGAGCATTCAAATTTTTGTATGCAATATTAACAACATAAAAAAACAAATATGCATAGTCAAAAATAAAACTTTATAACCTACATAATATATTGCATGAGTAAAAAAAAATAACAAAAACAAATTTCACTTTACTGTTGTCACGAAACATTGAGCAAGTTTTATAGATGAACTCTTTTATTGGATTGTTCATTGAAATGACACAAAATATTGTTAACTTTCATAATTTTTCGTATAAATATTACTACGTAGTAATTAGTAAATGTCCTTATAGAATACAATTTGACGTATTTGAACAAACATCGCTTTATAAAATGAACACTATCTTTTTATTAAACCTCAGGTGGGGTCAGGATCCAGACCCAAAGTCTTCTCAGCGTCTAAGGGTAGTTCTCTTGCAGGGTGAAGCGTTGTTAGGGGTGATCCGGAATTAGCATGTGAAACTGCGTACAAAGGTTCTGGCGTCTTCATTTCATAGGTTTCGTCTGGTTTAATAGGTGTTTGAGAATCTGTTTGAGGTTCAACCGCATCTCCTTGAGGTCTGGATGGACTTGGAGGCTCTTCATCCATTTGCATGGAGGTTTCTGCTGCTGATGGAATCGTTGTAAGGAATCTGACTGTCAATCTTCCCGGTGAGCCAGGAGGTTCTCCCAATTCATCTCTAATCGCGTGTTGCCTGGTTAAACGAGGCTTTGTTCGTGCCCTGGAAGGTTCGCTTGATCCACTGGATCTGGACATGCGCCATGTGCTGGTGCTTGCTGTCGTGGCAGATCCTGATGAATCATTCCTGGAACTGGAAAGGTTGGAATCTTGCGATGTTTTTCTGGTGACCAGCCAAGACGATGTGCGACGTTTCGGATCCAATAGACGCAATGGGATCCCACAGTGATGGTTGTGTCTCCATGAATCTGATCTAGAAGAACTGAAGTTCTCGCTTGAGGAAACTGAACTCGCACGCTTATGTTGCTTCTGTTGTATCTCTGCAATTTGATAGGCATACTGATCAGATCGCGTGCGATGGCGATTATCTGGATTTCGGTGCAGACAGTTGAAGAAGTTCCTAGCTTGACCAATGAACCAGTTTTTGGATGGAGTACTTCTTGCGTTTCTGTTATTGGCACCAGGAACGGCACCTCCGCTTTCACTGAGAAGCTTAGCACTGCAGCTGCATGCTGTAGGATGATGAGGTTGGTTTTCCCTGGAAGACCTATCCACCAAGCTGTTAGTGTTAGCTGGAGTCTGCCTGTTGCTGAAGTTGGAACTATGCCTGCATCTTCCAATCCCACGAGTTACTCTGGACTCTTCAATTGCTTTGCAAATAAGCACGCAGTCCTTTTTGAATTGTTTTGTCAAAATTGCGTAGAGGAACGGATTACAGCAAGAGTTCAGTGGAAGAACAAACACTGTGAACACCTTGGCTTGTTCAAGCGAAATCAATTGCAAACCAAAAGCGGCAGTCAGTGAGAAGAATGCAATCGGTGACCAGCAAATAAAATCGGTGAAAACTAAAAGAGCCATTCTTTTAGCAATTCTTGAATCGTTTGAATTCCAAGCTTGTGATCCTCTGATAGCGCAATACATTTTCAGATAACATCCCATCAAAATCAAGAATGCGACTCCATTTATCAGCATTAGGAAGACTACATACGCAAGACTTCCTGGTCCTTTGGTAGTTTCAAAAGGCAGGCATACTGCAAATTTGCGATAATCCGAGATGCCAAATAGAGGTAAGACAGCCATAGAAAGGGAAAAGGTCCAACCAATGAGCATAATGTAGCCAGCGTGCTTGAGGGAAAGTCTCTTGTTTAGATGCATGGCATGTGTGATGGCGTAGTTTCTTTCCAGGGTGATAACAGCTAGAGTAAATACCGACAGCTCAGAGCTGAGGACCCCGAGGAAGCCAGCTAGTTGGCAGCCTGCGGACATCTGCCAAGGGATGGCGTACATCCGGAATTCTCCAAGGGTTGAGGCATCCACCACAGCTAGAAATCCTGAAAACGAAATAATTTTTATTATCTCGTCAAACTGGAGATTTGAAAGGAACAGGCCGCACAGAGCAGGGATAGAGCGATAATTTAAATACGAGTAGATGCCTAAGGCTGATTGTTTGTGAGCACGCAGTTAGCTGTACTACTTTTATTAGCACGCGCGATGATGTGAGCCTTAAGATTAATAAATATTAAAAACTGACGCAAGGCCCTGGCCCAAAATTGGAAATATTTGAAAGACCGAAATTAGGCCTTTAAACACATTTGTGAATCAATGTTGAAAAGTAAAAAATTGTTGCTTATTAGTAGTCACTAGAATAATTTCGACATTAAAAATGGAATGAATCCATGCAACTTATTTTTTTGGAGTTTGCAACTGCGTCCAGATATTAGAGCATACTGGTAGAAAACATTACATTTTGAAAGTATGATTTCTCGGAGGCATTGTGACAACTTGTTATTTTATGAGTAAGTCACTACGTTTAGAAAAGGATTACCGAGATAAACACCCATGAAGAAGTCAGCAGCCGCCAGGTTGCAGACAAGGAAGCGCGGCACATCCATCTTACTCCTGCTGAAGATGAGCACAAAGACCACGGTGCCATTGCCCAGCATGGCCAGCAGGAACACAACCCACACCCCGCAACGGAGGGTCCACCAATCGAACAGGTCCTCGCAAGGGAGGAAGGGTCCTGGAAGTAAAAAGAACCATCTATTAAATAATAAATATGATATTGCAATAGTAAGTGACTCCTACACAAACCCTAGAGTACTAATCATCGCCTGGGAGGCCGCACTCAAACAGTTTTTTCGTTATAATTTCAAATCGTGCCACCGTTACGACTCGAGCGCTCACCTCAAATAAGTGCCCAAAGTGACGCGGTGGATAGCGGTCACGCGTCTCGCAAGCTCTCATCATTCCCGAATTACAGCGTGTTGGATCGCTTGGGAGGCGATAAGGTAATTTTTTTTGAGAAAATGTTATTAAAAAAGTTTTTTTTTTCAAGAAAATGTCATTAAAATAGGAAAACGAAGCATGTGCAACTCTTGCCCAGCAAAAAAAAGACGCATGAGTGTGTACTACTGTGTGAAATGCAACAAACCATATTGTCTGGAACATCGATCGCCTAATTGTTTCACTTGTGATAAGAAATAAATAGACAAACTTCAAAGTTATGTGACATAAAAACTGTAATGCTAAATGCTACTTTTTTATAGTGATCTCAACAGACTGATATTGTATTTTAATAAAAATGTTTAGTTTTTAAGATTTTTGCATTTTTTTTGTTTTCATATTCTTAATATACCTTTGTTTTACCAAAAAAAGTTAGGTATGTGTTAAGTTTAAACCACTATTTAAGACTGTGTTGATTTACATTGACATTTTTTGTTAATGAATTTAAAAAGGCAGAGGTTGATCTCTTATGTGAAAAACTTATTTTTCATGTTTTAATAGAGACACTTCTTGTTTTTTTTTAAAGTAGCCTTCCAAGCGGTGATTAGTATTAAGCAGTATAAAAATAAGATTAGTATTCTAGGGTTAAGAAGAATTTCAAACACTTTATGTGCTTGCAATGCACACGAGAACTGGCATGTCGTTTAGATTTGGCTCTCATAATAGATATCTACCGTTTTGTTAGAGGCTAGAGCTCTTTGACGATAAATATCATAAACGCAATGATATTAACAGAAAGATAGAAATAAACAAACGCTTTCTTTTCTGGAGGGATAAGTCAGATTTATTCGTAAAATATTCTAATGGCGATATTATTCTGTAAAATTTAATAAAAATAACCAAAAAATCGGATTTCTAGCTCTTGATAAATGCGGTATACGGTATGCCTGATTTTATCCTACGGAAAAGAAATACAAACATGACGCGTTTATTAAAGCATTTAATTATTAAAATTATTGTACCCCACAGAAAATGTACATCGAAAACGGAATTATTAAAATTGCATAATATATTAAAAAAAAACTTCGAAATTGTTGATCTTTTAAAATGAACCTATGTAAATTTATAAAAATAATTTATATGAATTTCGGTTGTGCGTATATCCGGGTTACTCTGGGTCAATAGACTGAAAGATTTTAGCTGATTGTGTGAATAATTTAGATTATCGAACTACATTACAATTTCATTACAATAACACACAGTTTGCTAGAATGAGATTTTAACGTGGCATTAACATTGTTAACCTCGTTTGAAAGTCAATAAATTGAAAGTCCTGCCCACCTGGTAAAGGAAGACACTTGGCCCTCCTCTGCTGGTCGCCCATCTGCTGCTTGAATAGGGTGTCCTCCTCAAAGTACTCGTCAGCGTAGGTGGGCAAGTTCCCGGGGTACGTGAAGTCAGAGCCAAAGTTCTCCCACAACTCCTTCATCTGGGACCCAAACTTCTTACTGAGGTTTTCTGAAAATAGTCACAAGTAGAAAGTTTTATAAAAGTCTGGTGGAAATTCCGGAAGAGAGACATCCAGTTGTCGTTCTCTCCAGCCACACCTGTTGAAGACAGCTTTCTATAATGTTCGTATCATGCGGCTTGGGCTTGGGCTTGAACTTAAAATGTCAGAAGAATGATTTCTTCACAAATACAAGCAGCATTTGCGGATGAAAGAGGAGAGACTGACCTGCAGTGGAGAGGGTCGCTGAAGAAGCACGGAACAGAGGAAAAGGTATGTAAGTATTATGCGTGCAAATAGCTTTACAGTTTTTATTTGCACGCATTGGTTTACAGACTCATTAGAGTGCTCTCCTCCACGGAAATCTTTAGTAAAAGGCGAAAGATTTATTCGTTATTGAAGGGAAACAAAAGGACATACTATTTGTAAAATAGGCCAATTTGAATGAGAATTATTAGTGATCTTCTCAAAATTCATACGGCTTCATGCACGTCGGCGCACAACGCACCTTCGAATTATCAAATAAATAATTTTGTCGACAAAAGGGCAAACTAAAATATATGAAATCAAATTATTGAGAATTAGTATATTCGGGCCCTCCTCCCGTCAAAGGATCAGCCCTCTTTAAGGCATATCTGTGTCCTATATTATTTGCATTAAACTAACTAATTGCTGGAGCTGTCTTTTGAGACCAGGTTTCGGTTTATTGAATTTTCTGAAATCCTGGTACCTAATTATTTCACAGTTTTAAAAAATTAAAACAATTAAGATGGCAAAAAATGATAATATATTACAACTTGAACAGCTTTGAGTAGAAAAATTTTGAACAGTTGTATCTCGAACAACGTTAAGTTCACAGTTCTTTTTCAATTTAAAATTATAGCAAATTTAGTGAAAATAATATTGAACGCTCTATGTTGGGACAAACTTCACAAAAGTCAAAATTGGTAAAAACTGGAAAAGACAAAAATAAATTCCGGTTTTTTTTTGGATTTTTGACCAAGATCCGAAGAAAATTATTTCATTTTCACTAGGCATCCCTCATGTACTACAACATACAAAAAAAAATCATAACTACCCCATTTGACGCTAGGTAAGATGTTTAAATTTACTGGTATATTGTGGGATGTACTTATAAGGAATTTATATATTTATTTATTTATTATGAATTAACGTCGATTAACGGCTTTTATATGGGAATTCCAATAATTTGAAAGAATATACATAGTTAAGAAAAAAATTAATATAACCAAAAATTAAAGAGCACATATTGAAGGGACAGTATAAAGCAAAAAAAGTAAGCTATTATAAATACAAACATGAAGAAAAAGAAAACCTCATATACATGAATGTGTACAAGATATTATGAACTAAAAAATTACTACTTAAAGTACGTAGTAATAAATTTAAAAATTCTGGAATAAACATTGTTGAAGAATATGAACATACAAAGTATATTAGATTATAATCTAACTGAGAAGCGCTGACAAACACCTTTAATTAAATAATGTTTGTATGTTGATAATCTTTCAATATTAATCATATCACCAACAACATATTTGTTACCAAGTATATGCAGGCGATTTATTATGGCATATAATTCAGCATTAGATCCTGTATTATTACAATGGTAAGGTAATTTGTGACGAACTGATCTACTCGGTAGGTACATGAAAACATATTAACGAAAGAAGTTCAGGAGAGTTCAACAAGTTATTAACAATTTTAAATAAATAAAATAAATCAGAACAAATTCTTCTTTCTTTTAATGTATCAAGTTCTAGGAGTTGTAACAGGGAGAAGTAATTAATGTTTTCAATTGATATTCCCAATTTAAAAATAATAATAATAAATAATTTAATTGCACAAGATCATATTTAAAATAACAGTTGTGCGTACAAATTGCACGAAAAGCACTTAAATTCGATTTTTAGAGAGGTCAATCTGTACCCATCACTACTGCTTGTGTTTTGTTTTGATCCATCGGTGTTGGCATATTAATACGATGGAGTTTCACAAAGCATCAGTTCATAAATAAAAAATTCTTTAAAATAACTGTTCGCATTTTGGCGACTTTTAGAGAGCAACAGATCAAGTAACATACGAATTTCCCTATCCCACCATATTATGGAAACTAGTAATATTCACAATTTTCAAAGTTCAAAACACCACGTCCCCGTTTGATAGTTTCACACCTCATTAGGGGCAAGTTGTTAATCCGGCCTACCCTACTTCAGGCAAGCTACTCGCCTACTTGTCACTGAACGGATTATATCTAGAAGTGTGATCTATACCGAATTGAAAGAAAATGAAAATCATCATCATCATCGGTCATCGCCAATTAACATATGACTTTTCGACTCTTGTACCAGTAAAAATTACAAGAAAAAATTTCGAACTTGAAATTTTTTGAATAATTTCTTCAGAAGTGAGGTAAAATTGAGCTTGCTTAACTGAGTTCGCACAACACCCTTATTGCTTCTTTTATATATATTTTTTTACGTACAATATGTAAATTAGTAAAAATGGTAGTTCGCAAAATATAATATTACAGTACACATTGTTTTTAAACATTTTATCTAATAATAATAAACCATGTGGAGATCGGAACCAAGACTGAATTAGTCTGACAGTTGGAATGAAGCACGACGGCAGTCGAATATCTCTTCAGTCAGTAGTTTAGCGTGATGTACCCTACAAGAGAGGAATGGGACACGGTTCCAGATTCAACCTTCAAACAGGATCTAATCTGGTTCACAGATGGGTCCAAGATGGAAGAACGAACGGGGACTGGGGTCTGTCTGCAGGCAAGGCTGGGCAGTATTTGAATTACTTGTAATTGAAATACGTATTTGACATACAAATACGTATTTTGTATTTGTATTTCAATTACTTCCTAAAAACGTATTTTGTAAATGGTATTTCAATTACCTGATGCTGAGGTATTTTGTAATTTGTATTTCAAATACTTGCTTCAAAATACATTTTCAATACATTTAGCGATCTTAATAATAATGATGAAAAATAAACTGATATAGATAATACATAGACTAAAAACGCTAGAATCCTATACCATTGTCCTATTGTCCTGTGCTATAGTACTCTTACTAATGATTATTTGTGGTTCTCTTATCATTGCTTTATAATGTACTGTACCTTTTTTATGTCATGCTAGTTATTATTATTGTCCCGTGCTATGATAGAACTGTTAATGTACATTTTGTTTCATATTACATTGTATTATACTTGTCATCGCTTTGTATTGTACATTTTTGTATCATAGTATTAGATCAAGCACTATAGGAATAATTTGACTGAATACTAGATTGTTTTTAAGTTAATTACTGTAGAGCGCACTTGACGTGAAATAACACAAAACTGCGTTATACAAATGTCATATATATATATATAAAAAAGAATCCCTGTTTCCTTCCTTTGGTCACTCCATAACTTCAGAACGACTTCACCGTAATTTTTCGTAAATTTTTTTAAAAGTTTTCTAATACTTTGTACAAGGTTCTTGCGGAAAGAAAAATTGAGAAAATTGGATAATTTCAGAAAACTTAATGACTATTTTAACTTCGCTCATTTGACAGTTCGCGCGTTTGATGAAATTGAATTTAGCAGGCAGCTGTTTTTTTTTTGTAACAAAAGAGTTGTCCATGGATTTTTTAAATTCTAGATATTTTAAATAGGTACCTATGTTAAGTATCAGATTTGATTGATTATTCTTATAATATACAAAAACGAATATTTGAAATATATGAAAAATGAAAATTTGAAAAAAAAAAATGAATAAAAAAAATGTAACAGCTGGCACGCGAGTTGTTTGAAAACAGAATGTACTGGGACTGAATATATGGAACGCGCAGAGGGGTTGGCGGGACGGGGTAGCGGGAGAGGGGTGAGGGTACGCGGGAGGGGGAAGGGGGTGCGAGAGGGGAACTGGGACGCACGGGAAAGGACGTAAAGGGATAAACAATTTATTTAATTGAAAATGGCGTTGCAACCCATGCCGGGAACCGGCTAGTGTTATTATAATAATAATTATTATTATTTAAGCCTGGATCCTATACCACAAAACTTTACAAGTGTAGCGGAGACGAGATGTGCCTTCTGAGCAATATGATTGGTCAATTTTTGCACGTCTCTGTTTCCCTCTGCTCAGCTTTGCTTCTTTGGAAACGCACCCTCAGATAAGGGCACTTACGACAATTTATTGCAACCAAAGGTTCTACCAAAACCAAATGTATTTTGTAATTTGTATTTTGTATTTGAAATTAAAAAATGGTTAAAATACTGCATTTCGTATTTTGTATTTCAAATACACCACTTGAAAGTAATATTCAGTAACTTTCGAATTTTAAATACATGCGAAAAAATATTTTGTAATTTGTATTTTAATTTCAGCAAAGCATGTATTTTGCCCAGCCCTGCCTGCAGGGATTTAAGAGAGAACTGAGTATACCTCTAGGAACAAACACACTGTACTGTTTTTCAACATTTTTTTACTAATTTCAAGCAATAGACTTCAAAAATACCTTGAAAATTAAGTTTGGATGTCAAACGAATTTATTTTTTGTACAAATATGCTGGTACATACGAAGTACAGACAAGTAGTTTTATTCTTGATGAATTTGAATGAAGATATATTTTATACTTTTGTTATTCGGCGGTACATCCTCTATCCCACCAGGGTCACTTTCACAATTTGTTTAAGTTGGTACCGGGGGGCTAACTGTCGGGGAAACAATTGTGATGGAACCGGAAGATATTAAGAGTACCTTTCTTCTACTTTAAGGCGCCGTAACCACGCTAAAAAAGAAGAAGATGGAGAAATATGTAATTACGAATGTCAGAGGAGCGAGCTAATATTTCAAGCGACAAAATCGATGCAAAAATTGTGAAAATGTTTTATAGAACACGTCTCGTTTAAATTAGAGCAAAAATCTCGCGGAGTTGTCTTAAACGGTTCCATGACAGTTGATCCGGCGACATTTGGTCCGGCGACACTTGGTCCGGCGACATTTGATCCGGCCGAAATTTGATCCGGCCGACACTTGATCCGGCGGACAGTTGATCCGGCGGACATTTGATCCGGCGACAATTGATCCGGCCTGATCCTTTATAAGATTTTTTCTTCAAGTAAGTATGTAAAGAGGATATACGGCCGTACAATCAAAGTCGATGTATTTATATCTGAAGGCATCTTGAGTGAAAATCCGCCGTAAAAATATTTTTGTAATTTGTTCGCTGGTGCACAGTGTATGCAGGTTTAATCGGATTACTTGAAATGACGTGACTAGATCTGAATAGCCAGGTCCGTTTTCTACATCTCCTTCCCCTCCCCACTACCCTCAGTATCACACCATACCAAAATTGGGGATGCCATTGGCACTCACTGGCTCGAGACGGTTGAGAGCAGTTGGGACTCTAGTGAAATTTTCAGATACAGAAGTTATACGCAAGTAGGAATCTTTTACGGTTTTTTTGTTAAACTGACTGCACGTATAAGTATGTCGTATTTTGTATTGCCGCATGCTTCTTCGGAGAGTCGAAATTATTGTTAGTTAATTTTTTTACATCAGATTTTCACTCAAGATGCCTTCAGTTATAAGTACATCGACTTTGGTTGTACGGCCGTATATCCTCTTTACATACTTACTCGAAGAAAAAATCTTCTAAAGGATCAGGCCGGATCAATTGTCGCCGGATCAAATGTCCGCCGGGTCAACTGTCCGCCGGATCAAGTGTCGGCCGGATCAAATGTCGGCCGGATCAAATGTCGCCGGACGAACTGTCGCCGGACCAAATGTCGCCGGATCAAATGTCGGGTCACCATCCAAAACAATTCTAATGATTAAACTCTTCACTGTAATTTGCCCATATTGTGGACCTAGAAGTGGAACAACTATGTTGGCAGAACTAAAGTACTATGACATTTAACTTTGTCGCAATCTAAGTTGTTTTTATTAACAATAATAATAATTGGTCCCTTGAGTCTAACTCTCGCGTGACTTCCATTCATTAAATTTACAATCCTTATTTTAATATCACGTTTTTGTAGCCGTAGTAATTGTAATGGCCTTAGTTAAAATGTTGTTTGTTTCATTTTTATTTCCATGTAAATAAACATATTACGGTGAATAGCTTAGAAGTTATTTTATACATGGTATGCTACCTGAAAAGTACCTACACGGGGTATCCTGAATTTTATGCGGATGGATGGATGGATGGATGGATGGATGGATGGATGGATGGATGGATGGATGGATGGATGGATGGATGGATGGATGGATGGATGGATGGATGGATGGATGGATGGATGGATGGATGGATGGATGGATGGATGGATGGATGGATGGATGGATGGATGGATGGATGGATGGATGGATGGATGGATGGATGGATGGATGGATGGATGGATGGATGGATGGATGGATGGATGGATGGATGGATGGATGGATGGATGGATGGATGGATGGATGGATGGATGGATGGATGGATGGATGGATGGATGGATGGATGGATGGATGGATGGATGGATGGATGGATGGATGGATGGATGGATGGATGGATGGATGGATGGATGGATGGATGGATGGATGGATGGATGGATGGATGGATGGATGGATGGATGGATGGATGGATGGATGGATGGACGGATGGATGGATGGATGGTGGATGGGTGGGTGGGTGGGTGGGTGGGTGGGTGGGTGGGTGGGTGGGTGGGTGGGTGGGTGGGTGGGTGGGTGGGTGGGTGGGTGGATGGGTGGGTGGATGGATGGATGGATGGATGGATGGATGGATGGATGGATGGATGGATGGATGGATGGATGGATGGATGGATGGATGGATGGATGGATGGATGGATGGATGGATGGATGGATGGATGGATGGATGGATGGATGGATGGATGGATGGATGGATGGATGGATGGATGGATGGATGGATGGATGGATGGATAGATAGATAGATAGATAGATAGATAGATAGATAGATTATTTGAAAGAGATAAATGAAATTACGAACGATAGAAGGAGCACGCTAGTTAAAAAACGTTTTAAATGGATAGGCGTAAAATATTGAAAATATTTAATTAAATACGACTTATTTAAAAAACAGCAAAAATCTCCCAATAAACAGAGTCTAGAAGATTTTATTGAAACACTGCGATTTTTTTCATACTTACAATATATTAAATATCAAAACCAGGTGTGGTGTGGAAGCACAATTTACGATTTTGGCTAAAGTTCGGTTTATGGGGGAAATTCCTAAAAAATAAAACTAGTTATTTTTATACTAATTTTGGGTCGAGGAATCCGAATCTGAAAGAATTAGGCGGCGGCAAGCAATATTAACTGAATTACACGACTTTAAATTTTTTTATACACATACAGGAAAATAGCCATTTTGGAAGCATTTTGATTCCTAGAAAATCAAACTAGTTATTTTTATACTAACTATGGGCCCGGGAATCCGAATCTGAAAGAATTAGGCGGCGGCAAGCAATATTAACTGAATTAAACGACTTTAAAATTTTCTATACACACACACACCACACACATGAAAATATTCATTTCGGAAGTTGATTTTGGCACACGAAGTACAAAGATCATAGAAAAATAAGATAACATAGATGTTTTTACCACACAAAATTAAGTGTTGCCATTAAGCGTAATATTAATAATGTAAAATAACATGTTTATATTTTAAGTACTTATTTTTTATAAATTTTACTCACTTTCGTACCACAAACCATGTTACATAAACCCAGCGTAGCATTTTGAATAAAAACATGATTTATGAAAATATTACAAGAAGATAATATGTAATCGGCTGTCACCCAAAACTGCGCGACGCACTTGCCGGTAAAAATAATCACTAAGGCGCATGCGTGGGATGGTTGCCAGTTGCAAAATGCGATGATGCCGGATTTGAAAAAGAGAGTTATAGATTTTTTCAGACAGACAATAACACTTTTATCAATCGCTGTCATCAGCGGAAAGATCGCAAATAGCATAAATAACTATTGTATTATTTTACGTATGAAAAATTTACGGTTTGATGTCAAGTAAGCATAAATAAATTAATTGATAAAAACATAATTTTATTTTATTCCCCTGGGCGTGCTGGAGAAATCAAGGAGTTGCCAAAAATGTTGCTTTCGATACTCAATAAAAAAGGATTACATAAGAGAAAAATTATTCACTTACCATACTGAGGCCATATATCAGTTCTATTATCTGTCCAGAGGCTGGTGTCGAAGTCTGTGTCTGAGGGGAAGATGACCTCCTCCCTTAGCGGGGGTGAAAAGAGGTTCCCGGTAGCGTCAGGACCGGTACCTTCCACCAGGGGTAGGAAGGCACAGCAATGGTAGGCGTAGGAAAGGACCAACGTCTGAAAAAATAGCTAATTATTTAAAATCTTCACGGCCAAAAGTATTATCGTGGTTAATTTTTAAGTTATGCCGTGTTGGTGTTCCTCCTTCTTTAGCCAATATTTCAGACAACGTACAATGTCATCAGTCATATGTAGATGGAGTGTGTTGTTTATGTTTTTTGTCATTAGTTCCACACGGGAATCAAGTCAGCCTTAGGGATACTGTGTGGAGGATCCTTCCAGGAAAATGGAGGAAAATCTGTGGAAAATCTGCGGACGTATGAATCCACCCATTCCACTGAACTGTGAGGTGATGGGTCGAAGAAGTCTGGCTGGAGAGGTCTCCCTCAACCAGTATCTTCCGATCCGGCCTGCCATGCAGTAGGTGGGAAACGCATTCGCCATCAAGATCCTGACAAATCTCACCCAATTATGTAGAAGTGATACCGTATTAAGCGCGTTAATCCTTTTAGGGCCGGTATTTCTGTCTAATAATTAGTGAAATTAATGTATTTTTCAGCATTTAGTTTTGGTGTAGTCGTCAAAATTTATAAAGCAAGAATAATTATGGAGGCAATTTAGATACATAAAAACAACATTAACATTAAAACGGAGGACAGGACCTTAGCTTCATAGTATTCGAAACTTGATAGTTTCATCAAAACCAAATTAACAGCGAAATCTCACTGACTATTACACAGAAATTCAGGCCTTAATTGGATTAACGAGCGTAACATGGCACCACTTCCACATATATACTGACGATGGACACTGTAACGCTTTCCGAAATGTTGGTTAAATTAAAGAAAGTAAACATCATGGCATAATAACACTAACAGAAAAAAAAACAAAATAATATAGGTGTTGAAAAAACATTACTGTTACATTAATTTTGCTTACAGATAATGGGTACTAAGCTTAAGGAAGCTAATACGTTATTATGTAATCGTGTAGGGTTACCATGTGTTGAAAATAGATTTTAAATAAAATATTACGCTATTAATCCAAAAAGGACAAAGACGAAACAAAATTGTACAATATATTATGCTGAAATAAAATGTTGGCAATCCTCGGCTAACACAAATAATTTAACAGTATTTTTAAAAGTATACAAGGAATTCAATAACTTAATGTGTTTTGGAAAGCTGTTAAATATGAAAAGAGAGATGATTTCTTTGGCCAAAAAAAGATTTAGCTCGAATTGTCACAAATTTCAAACTAGCGCCAATTATAGTAGCACGAATTATTATTAAGCCTTCCAACTTGCGAGTCCACGATCAACAACTCGACAAATTGCGCTATTTTATGGTCCTACTCCAAATTTAAATTACAAATAATGACACTCTCATTACAGGTCTTAAGTCGTTGTACGATTTAGGTCAGTGCAAATAAATAAAGTCCTTTTCATACCTGCACTCTAGGAAACGTTTCAGGTTGATGAAATTCCTTGAGAAATGGATTGTTGAATGTTTTCAGATGCAGTAGATGCTGTAATCCACTCGGAGGAAGGTGAGGGAAGATATTGTTTCCTAAATTCCTGAGAAATAATAAAAAAATATTTTTATTTAAATTCTTCACACAATTAAAATGTCTACAGACACAATTTGCCAAACATCTCCTAGAAAAAAAACACTCACTTAGTGGTTATAATAAAGTCAACTCCTTTACACATACAAAATAAATGACGCAAACTCAATCTTTTAGAGCAGTTGGAAATTAACAAAAATTCCAATAACCGAAAGTTATTTTGATAAATGAACAAAAACATATAATTCGCTCGCCGCTCTTAAATATGTTTCAGCCAATTTCAAATACTTGATTATGCTGAATAATATCCCCATGAGTCATCATTTTGTAATAACCAGACGAGAATAACGACCTTCTGTCAAATTTAAACAATACAGTAATTGGGGAAACTTTAAAAGGATAATAACCATTAATAATATCCGTATTTTTTCTCTGAAATTAGTAATATTAAAAAATAACAATTCCAATAAAAAAATCAGGCAGTGATGAAGGGGGATTTTTTCAAGAATTAAAAGAATTTCGCTCTTGAACTCTCTTCGCTGATTCTAAATACATCGATCTCGGAAGAGATTCTATTCAGACTAACATGCTCCAATGTAGCCGAGTTGTCAATATAGCCTTCTGAGTTGCAGGGAGTGAAGTCCCAACAAGCCCAGAAGAATGTTAGCCGGGTGGAACCACCCGTAGTGGCCGCACTCCACCGTAGAGAGAGATCTCAAAAACCTTTTTTTGAAGCCTCTCCGACATGAGGGAGCACCACATCTCGTAAAGATTCCAACAGCCAAACCACTCCCCAGCCAATTGCGGACCAAGGAGAAGTTTAAAATTCTCAGAGTACTGGTATCCCGAAAATCTCTGATAGTACTGAGAAAAAACCCTAACATTTTTAAGGCTGACTGGCACACCCCTTCAATTTGAACACGAAATGTCTATTAAGAAGCTTATCACCAATGCTAAAAGTTTAACTTTTGCCAAATGACAAATTAATCCAAACGTTCATTTTATTTGGAAGGTAAAAAGATAATAATAATTATTATTTTCTACTTAATAATTATTTCCACTTGAACGGTTTGTTTCACAGAATATGAACAATTCAGCTAATTTCTAAATTAAAATTCAAGTTCCTCGAAAGAAATATTCACGGTCTGTTAACAATCTAGCACAGAGAAATAAAAATCTATTTTTGAATAAATTTTAGGGTGGTCTAAAATTAGACTAAAAATAAAATAAAACTGTTCTCTTAGTGCCCAATGGAATGAAACGTAGGGGAGCAAAGTCATTTTACCATAGATATTTTGAAGAAAAGCCGATTAAGATGCATAAATACGCAATCCGCATACGGACAACATCCGGAAGATTCAGGATTTCCGGCTTCCGGAATTCGTACGATAGAAAAATATCCTCTCGGTGTTGATACCTTTTTCGGGGAAGATCGTTGAAATTATGAAGTTACTTAAGTATTTTTATCGTATAAATATAAATATAGGTAAGAATTGGTTTCACTTACAGGTCTTCAATTTTGGAAATGGGTAGAAAAGCGTCTGGATGAATGATGGCAATTTGGTTGTCTTCCATGTCTCTGAAAAATCAAAATACAATAAATCTTCAAAAAATTGGAATATATTTTACCGATGGTACCCAAACCCGCCTCCCCAAATTTATACATCGTAAACGGTTGTTTATCAATCACGTAATCACCCAAAAATGTAATGTGAAAGAAACATTGAAAGATACGCTATAGAGATTGGGTAGGTATATCAGTATTTTTAAATACATTCGTATGAATAAGGAGAAAATAGTAAAAATCTAAACGAAATATAAAAATAACGAGAAACTGAAAAATAAAAGGGAATGGCAATTTTCAAAATTTCGTGGTACGAATCATAGTGTATAATATATACTGTATATGTGTTCTTTTTCGCTGCCGTCTATGTTTTTTATATGTTGCTATATTCTATCATTTGGGAGGATTTGGGGGGCGGGAATGGGTACCGCCGCCCCGGGAACCTTTATTGGATAACCAACACCTCTGCCATAGGTCACCACAAGTGGTTCGCTAACCACTCAAGTGGTGCCCGGGTTCATGGGATGAGGTTTGTCTAGGTCTTGGAGGTGGATGACCAGGACACACTGAAGCCCAGATTCCTACCCACCCCCTTTCCTTCCCAGAACTCTCCTCTCCTTCCTTTCCCTTAAAAAAACCCTCCACACAGCATCCCCAACGACGACATAGGCCCTCAGGGAAATTATTTTACTGAGGGCCTCTTGTGTGGAGCTCATTTAAAAAAAATGATCAGCGCCCTAGCGGTGTTTTTCACAAAAACAGAGCTGTACAAATCATTAACAATTTTATTATTATCATTAACAGACGATAATTGGTTCATTAAATAAAAAAAAATAAAACATGACGATTTATTAATTCACCAAGCTTTGATTATCTTCAACAATGTAAAATATTATCTTTGTTGTTTAATTCAAATGGTCTTGTAAAGCAAACCTAATGTAGGTAATATAAATCAATTCCCCTAAGTTCAGGCCTCCATACATCACTTCCGCTAAAGTGCTGTGCACACAATATGGCTGTCCTTTCTTCGGTCATTGACTTCCGGTCCAATATCCGGCGATCCGTTACCAGCCCAGTGCCAGAACAGCCTGCCGGATATCCGATATGCCGATTAATGGGATCCAAAGAATATTTCACGAATGTTATTTAGTTTGGTTATTTTGGATGGTTTGGAGAATCTCTTAAAGTAATTTACAACACGATATAAAAATATGCTAATGTCATGGAACAATTTGGATGTTTATGGCTAATGTTATGGAGGGTGTTAAGTAACTTACTTGACTTAATTTAACCATCGATTCCCGATAGTAAAAAATGTAAATGAAATTTTGGTCTCCGGCGACTTTTGAGATTTTTTCTCAACGTTATTCTTAATAAACCCAACAAAAAAATCTTCCACATGTCACTCAGTCGAGTAACCGCCTAACTACTTAATTTGAATTCCGATATAAAGCAAATACTCACAAAACTTGTAGTTTGTGTAAACCTTGAAATGCCTCCCTGGAAATCATTTGTATGGCGTTGTGAGGTAGCAGGAGATCGTGTAGCTGGTTCAAGGTTTTGAAGGGACTGTCGTCAATGGAGGTTATTCGATTGGAGGTCAGGTCCCTGAAAAAAATAATACATTGTAGGGGTGGTTTCAGGCAATTTCGAATATTTTAAGAATTCCATTCTGTTAATCTATGATGATCATTTGAAGGTACACAGTAAAGAAATACCTACAAACTTCCAAACATCGGATTTTAATGTATGTTAAAAAAAGAGCTGATGAGATTTAAACGCCTAAACAGATGTTCATGTATTGTAGCTAAAAACCATCTCGATCACGCCAGCTTTAAAAAAAACCACATCATAATCGGTCCATTCGTTTAGGAGCTACGATGCCACAGAGACACACAGACCGCACACCACAGACCGCAGGCCACAGCTCCTTGCATCGGGGGTTAAAAATAGATTTTTAAATTTTGGAACTTAAATATATAAATTTAGGCAAAATAGAAGAGATAAAAATGTTCAGATATTTTTTACGCCTTCAAATTTTAGTACACATTTTACGTAATTCTTGTATATGGCCTGTACCAATCTATAGAACGACTAAAAACTGCTTAACGATGCTGCATTTTCTATTCACATGTCCTACGTCACTTACAGACTTATTTATATTATTATCTTATTTATATTTTGGCATTTTTAGAGAATTTTATCGTTTGTTTATTAATTTAATTTGTATTTCACTTACAGAACACGAAGATCTCTGCAATGCGTAAGTTCTGGCACCTTAGTGAGGCGATTGGATTTTAGGTCACTGCAAAGAAACAAATATATTTATTAACATTGTAAATAATACAGTTATGGAAAAGAATACATTTTCATATATAACATTTTTTATTTCCGACTGACCGCATTCTTAAACTCCAACCTACGACTTTTTTTGTACTTAAGATAGAAATATTCGTATTAATTCGGTTCAATGTTGGTCCCCATAGAAATCTACCAAGCAAATATGGTTTTTATCTTTATTCCAATTGCATCAGCAGTTTTATAAGATACGTCCTGGATACTTTGTCAAAATTTGACAGATTAATTCATTACGTAGCCAAGTCATTAAGGTAGCGATAAATACTTTGATGGCGAGGAATGATATACTGCAGGAATTCTGAATAATTAATTATATTTTTGCTTGAGTTTATTATTAGTGAAATAAGGATAGAAATTTTGGAGACATAAATATAAACATTACTTAATAACAATTATAATATCAATACAAATATGCTTTAGATTTGATCTCTCCTGAGACGTCACGAAATTGATTGACTTGATGTTATAAAATATAGGTCGTTAAATTTTAGAGTTTTTTTTACATCGCTTCTGTCTATTTTGTGGACAGAACAAAATTTAAAGATGAAACAATGGTTTGTTCCTTCGATGGTTCGTCTTGTGACGATAAGTATGTCGAGCTATACATAATGAATAATTATATTCTTGTTTGAGTTTATCGTTAGTAAAATACGCGTGGAAATGTATTTGAAATATTTATGTGGAAATATTTTCCACATAAACGTTACACTGATTATTACACTATAAACTTATAATTACACTGTACACTATTGTATACACTTTTTGTACAAACTATTTAGGCAAATTTTAATCATGTTTTTGATTAATATGCCCACTTTTTTGTTTTTCCTAGGTACAACAATATATATTTAACTATGTTACCCACGCACAGGCTGCGCCTTAGTGGGTCCCATTACTTTTATAATTTTCAAATATGTATATATGAAATGTAAAATTGGGAAAAAAAAAATTAAAAAAATGCCAGAAATATGAATCAATCAATTAACCCCTCCGAAAATCGCCATTTAAGCCCTTAAAATGTCTTAAATTTAATGACATTTTACGAAAACTTTTTGTTATTACCGCTTCACAACTAAAGTTCTATAAATGAAACATTTCTGAACGTAGCCGAATAGTAAAAACTGTTTTAGAAAGGTTACAAAATAAGCTTTCAAATGATTATATTACAAATAAATATTAATATTTGCAAACATTAAAATTTAGAATGCAAACATTAAAAATAGGTAAAAATGACTCACGTGATGTTTTTATGTGAAAACGGTACTAAAATCAGAGATTATATAAACAACAATACTTATTCTATTGTATAAATGTGTAATAAACACTTTTGTCACCTCACTTTTTATCATTTCATATAAAAATATTTAATAAAAATTAACAATGTCGAGCGCGGTCGAGCCGCCGGTAGTAAATTTGGGCTAGTAAATATTTGTGTCAACTGCGCGACTGACAGAACATTCTTGTTATGTATTTCTATGGACAACTTGATAGAGATGTACATCTTGATCTACTATCGATCTTTTACTTTTTGTTTTAGGGATGAAACTAAAACAATAATGGAGTTAGAACGATTTCTATGGAGACACAAGGGCTGACGTATAAACACGCTTATTGTATTGACTGCTATCGTATTTTTAACGCATATATCTGCTTAAGTTGCAGAGGGATTAGTAACAATTATTTAATGGAACATTTTCAGTCTTCATCATTCTAAATATCAACATAAATATGTTTAAGATTTTTTTGATCTGCCGTGCAAACTTCACGAAACTGATTAGCTTGATGTTTTAAAATGAAAATCGTTAAATTTTTGTAATTTTTTTATATCGCCTTTCATATTTTAGATATATATTCTATTTTGTGGACCAAACCAAATTTAAAGATTTAAAAATGGTTCATTCCTTCGATTGTTTCACTTTTGAGCGTTTGCAAAAATAAGAATGTCGATCTATATAGGACGTGTAATAGACATGATTTAAATTATACGAAACCGATAAACAACCGTTAATCTATAGTAAATATTTGTTTTTCAGTTTTGTTACTACATTTAAAACAAGTTTTTTCGTATCGAGAAAATGTTTAATTAAAATTTTTACAGCTCGCATCAGTAAGTCAAAAATTCCTTCGTTGAAACGCTAAAAAACGCATAATATTTGAATTTTAAACAAATAGTCCAGTAACTTTGTCGCCTGAATGTATTGGGTAGTATGCGTTAAATCCGGTAGTTCTGATTTTTTGCAGACTTGTTTATGATGTTGACCTAATGAATAATCCAAGTTTTCGACCTCGAGTGCCGACCGCAACTTTGTCAAAAATCGAAAAAACAGCGAAAAATCGTTATTTTTTCAAATTTTGGCGATTATAACCCTAAAGGACTAGTTTTTTAAAAAAACTTTTATGTGCCATTTTTAAAGTAGACTAAATTTGCTACAATATGATACTAGAATTGTCTCTGTAAACCCAATGGTTTCCGAGATTAAGCCTTTCAAAATTTGTGACCTCGTGCGCAAACCGCGAAAAAAAAGTTTTTTTTTTTAAATTTTGGCGATTATAACCGTAAAGGACTAGTTTTTGAAAAAACTTTTTCAGGGCGTTTGTAAAGTAGACTAAATTTTTTACAATATGATACTAAAATTGTCTCTGTACACCTAATAGTTTCCGAGATTAAGCCTTTCAAAATTTATCATTTTTTTCGAACTTCGCAATTTTTTGCAATATTTTAGACGTCACTCGAATAACTCTAGCGGGATGAAGTTTCAATTACCTCCGACGTGTGAAGTCATTAGAGAACTCAAAGCCTACTAAAATACAGGTCTAGATGCTCAATAGCCAAATTACAAAGTCAATGCCGTCGCTAAGTAAAATTTACTGTTTGTAATCTAATGAATCTTTATTTATATGCTTGCGGAAAAACAACATACAAATCAGCAGTAACAGCATTGCAAACTATCGTTTTTCATTATAGCTTGAAAACTTGACACCCATCAAAATTCGACTGGTGCCCAGGCCTACTACTTTAGTCGGCCTTGAGGCAGTATTCGACGGAACTTTTGAATTTTGACGCAAGGGTTAACGAAGTTTGTAGTAGTGGATGGAGGGCATCTACTTCACAAAGTTGTGTGGCCTCGAAGCTCATCATTTGGTGCGATAGCTGACAGATACATACAGTACATTACTGCCCACTATGGCTCAAATGTGGCAGTAGTTTTCGATGGTTATCCCATAGATGCTGTGCAGAAAAACACAAAGAGCTCTGAGCGTCTTCAAAGAGCCAAGTTACACTCATCGCGAGAGACAATCGTTGATGAGAAAACCGTGGCACAGGTTCCGCAACAGAAATTCTTGTCAAATGACAAAAAAAAGATTCGTTTCATAAAACTGCTGATAACCAAAATGGGAAATCATAACATTCAAGTACTCCAAGCAGAGGAAGATGCTGATAGGCTAATCATCACTACAGCTGTAACTGCTGCCTCTACCTATGATATAGTGGTAGTCGTTAGTGAGGACATTGACTTGCTGATCATCCTCACTGCGATCTCCAACCAACGTGAAATTTTTTACAATAAATGTGGAAGAGGCAAAGCATCAGATGTCATGTATTCCAGCATCGCTACTTCAAAATCCTTTTTAAAAACAGAGCTTTTCCTCTTCATCCATGCCTTAGTGGTTGTGACTCGACATCCTGCTTCTTTGGCTTAGGTAAGATACAAATGACGTCCATAGTCGAAAAAAATCCGGACGTTAAAAAGCAAGCTGCGATTTTTCTCGACACCAACTCTACACCTGACGATGTAGCAGCAGCAGGAGAACGAGTCATAATCGCTTTATACGGAGGTAACCCCAACACCCATAACCTTGACGAGCTGCGGTACCAACTATTCGCCAGGGCTGCGACGAAAACCAGCTTCAATCTAGCCAGGTTACCTCCTACACGAGACTCTGCTCGATTTCACTCCTTTACCATCAGGTAAAAAATTGTCCTTGCTTCAGTAACATATCATTCATCCTTTTCTATTCTCATGTACAATCTTCTTACAGATTCAGGCGTGGTTGGGAGTCACACTGAACCCTCTCTCCTGGGGGTGGATATCCACGCCACAAGGCCTCAACCCCAAAATGATGACCAGAGATGCAGCCCCACAACACCTCTTGCGGATGACTTCTTGTGGCTGCACGAAGGGTTGTGGGAACGCGTGCAGCTGCAGGAAGGCAGGATTAAAATGCTCATCAGTCTGCAGGCACTGCAGCGGGGCCTCTTGTGATAATATACCTGATGTTGAAGTAATAGATATCCCAGAAGGCGACGAACTGTCCGAAGTCGAAATGAAGGATGACTTGTGGGCACAAGACGTCGACGATTCTTCACCATCTCCTGATGGGGATATGCCATCCCAATACGTCGATCCAGATACGGACGAACTTCAACCGGGACCTTCCAAGAGGGCTAAATTATTTTAATTTTTTACTTCATTATTCGTAGCTTAGCTTAAACATCACCATCCCATCATAAAAGTATAGGGCTTTGATAGTATAATCAGGGTCAAAATTCATTCAAAACAACAGAATTGCAAAAAATTGCGAAGTTCGAAAAGAATGATAAACTTTGAAAGGCTTAATCTCGGAAACTATTCAGTCTACAGAGACAATTTTAGTATCATATTGTAGAAAATTTAGTATACTTTACAAACGTTTAAAAAAAAGTTTTCAAAAACTAGTCCTTTAGGCTTATAATCGCCGAAATTTGAAAAAAAAACGTTTTTTTCGCGGTTTGCGCTCGAGGTCACAAACTTTGAAAGGCTTAATCTCGGAAACTATTGGGTCTAAAGAGATAATTTTAGTATCATATTATAGAAAATTTAATTTAATTTAAAAACGTCATAAAAAAGTTTTTTCAAAAACTAGTCGTTTAGGGTTATAATCGCCAAAGTTTGAAAAAATAACGATTTTTGACAAAGTTGCGGTCGGCACTCGAGGTCGAAAACTTGGATTATTCATTAGGCCAACATCATAAACAAGTCTGCAAAAAATCAGAACTACCGGATTTAACGCATACTGTGATGTATAAAGTTACTGGACTAAAAAGCGTGCAAAAATATTACGTTGACTTTCGGCAGAATAAGTATATTCGACTAACTTTCAAAGCCAACAATACAGTTCTACTTTCCATGGTATTGATAAAAATTATTATTTACGTTTAAAAAGGCAGAAAGAAATATATTTGTGTGTTTTGAATTTGGAATACGAGACAATATTTTGAAGGATTAACAAAATTAGAAAGTTTTGAAATATTTTGAATAATAATTAAACTAACTTAACCTAAAAATATGAACCAAAAATGCAACTTCCTACTAACCACTCTATTATAATATTGAATGAAATCAAATGCAATATTCACACTCTAGGTACCCAGAAATGCGTTGTGTTGAAGCTTTTAGTAAAATTATTATTTTCGATTAATCTCTACTAAGAATCGGTTAACATGATGAGTACAAAAAATATGTTTTAATTAAATTGAAGCTTTGCCTATCGTTTCGCATGGGTAGAATTAAAAAAATGTCAATTACTTTAAAAAAAAATACAAGTATAAAACTACTAAATAATGCATTTTATAATTAGAAATGAGGCCATCTACAACTTTACCTATAATCATGTAGGTAATTAGACACATTTAGAATACAATTTTTTTGGTTAGTTTATTCTTCTTAACTCCGAAGGCTTAACTTACAGAGCTTTTAGTTTCGGACAGGTCATGCAGAGAGTGTGGGGCACGGCCTCAATGGAGGCCCGGTCCAGTCTCAAGGTCTCCAGGGCTCCTGTGCCGTTGAGACTTGGGAATATGGTGAGGTCCCGGGCATCTGATAAGGTCCTGGAAAAATCCAAAGTTTTCACAATTTTGACTAGGAGAAAACAAAAAAAAACAAGTAAATAGATCTACAGTCTGCCAAATAAGAGTAGAAAACATAGGAGGGCGCCACTGTCATTCAAATGGCACTACTAAAAATATAATCATGGTGTTAATCTAGAGCTGTGTAACCTACATTTTTTTGAACGTCCATGGAACGAAAAAAATATTTTTTCATTCCACTGATCTCAAATTAGAATTGCAAATAGGTATATTATTATTATTACATCTTTACAATTTTATGTTAACATAATGAATAATAAGATGTTTTAATAAAATATAAAGCACACTTTAGAAATTGCTCACATTTATTTAATATCAGCTTAAGTACGTTCTAGCGTTGTCCCGACTTTAGATCATGTCTCTAATTTTAGATCGGAATATATTTAACTCATTCAGATCTAAAAATATTGTAACTAAACTCACCATTAATGATTCTTCCTTTCTATCTACTGTTAAATTCAATTTTATGGTAAATTAAATGGAAGCCAATCCACAATTTAATCAAATTTATGTCATTAAGTAGGTACCAACAACAATGCTTCCACGATTTTTTTTTTAGGAACAAAAAAATGTATTTTTAAATGTGTACACGGTGTTCTGAATTTTTAGTGTGATTGCACTTTAAAAGGATATTTGACAGGTAAATTGGTGTTGCCAGCCAACAAATTTTGTAGTTCAATTTTTTATATTTTCTACTCTTATTTGACAGACTCTATGTTAGACTTCTACGGCCTGAAGGGAGTGGTTTCATGTCTTCACCAGTCGGTTAATATTGTTAAGTGGGGAAGTTAAACAAAAAGCTTCCTAACACAGCCGTTGGGAGAGTGGTGGGTCCTCTCCAATAGGGAAAAGAAATATAGGTACATTTTTAAATTAGCTCTCATGTTATCTTTGGGGATGCTGTGTGGAGGGTGTTTTTACAAAATAAAGGTAAAGAAAAAGGTAGGGGTGGAGGTGCTAATCAATTTTTTTTTACGTGCGCCCCACACATGAGGCCCTGAGGAAAATAATTTTTCCTAGGGCCTATGTCATCTTTGGGGATGCTGTGTGGAGGTTTTTTTTTAAAGAAATGAAGGAGAGGAGAGTTCTGGGAAGGAAAAGGGTTTAAGGGGTGGGTAGGAAACTGGGGTTCAGTGTGTCCTGGTCATCCGCCTTCAATACCTTCAAACCTCACCCCGTGAACCAGGGCACCCCTGCTAAATCACCAAACGTAGCGAACCGCTTGGGGTGACCTATGGCAGAGGTGTTGGTTATTTATTTATTTAAGGAACATAAACAGTCTTAGTAATATAATATACCTAAGAGGATGACAAAAAATAGACCAATTATTAATGTTCACAGATAGGTATTTAGTACATAAATATTCTAGTTTACATTCAGTTATTAAAAGTAACTGAATGTAAACGAGAATATTTAAGAAAAGAAAAAAAAACAGGACAAAGCAGCAATAACAAAAAAAAAGTTATTATACAGGTGATACTCTATAGTAGATAGAGATAGTATAATAGATATTTATAATAGATATTTATGTAGTAGATACTTTAATAGATATTCAACAAGTGATAAACCTAAATATAAAAACACAACAATAACATAAATGCGATTATAACTATACTTAAATAGGCTGCGAAATAGGTATTTGGATTGGGACGGGTAAGGGGAGGACAGGGACAAGGAAAAGTTGCCACGCAGGTAATTTAAAAATATTAGGTACAATCAAAGATATTCTAATACAGAAGAGATATGCTATGGTATCCGCGCAACTGTCGCCGGACTACGCGCTAATTAGCGTAGTTTTCATACAAAAAGAATTTGTTCATTTCGTTGATTTTTTGAAAATGTGCATTAATATTGGTTAACAATATATTTTGAATAAGGAAAGAATTCGTTCATTTAGTTTAACGTTCGTTTGGTTTATTCGTTAATTATTTGTTCTTTTAGTTTATTTGTTAATTGGTAAACAATATCGGCGACACCCGGAAGCGCAGACCCACGTAGTAAAAACAGCAGATATCACATCTATTTATATTCCAATATCTTTGGGTACAATTAATTTAATCATCATGAATATGTGTTATTCCCACCTAGAATGCGATACAATGAAAAAAGTGTTTCTATACGTGCAAATTTAATGTTATAGTAGTTACATGTCCTTTGCATAAATTCATTTTGGTTGGAATTGGTGTTGCATCTATCGATGTAGAAAAGTGTATTTTATCTGCTATATCGAGTCGGCGCATGGAAATTTATTTTATTTATTTATCCAATAAAGGTTTTCGGGACGACGGTACCCAATCCCGCCTCCCAAATTGTATTCGGAAGTGACGAACATATTATGAATCCATCCCTCCCAATGCGGTGCATGGCGATGGTTTGAGAGAGTTCGACTGAAGAGGTCTAAAGGCCTCCCTCTCTCGATCTACCTCTCAGCTCTCTCTCGCCACCAAGACCGAGACAAACTTAACCCCATGAACCCGGGCACCCCTGCTAAGTCCCTGCTAAGAACCACTTGTGACCTATAACGGGGGTTATTCCCTGTTATCCAATAAATGTTTCACGAGACGGCGGTACCCACACCCGCATCTCCTCTCTCCTCTATGAAAAATATCTAAGTGTTTTCTGTTTTTCCTTCATAAAAACGTTGTCTAGTTGTCTTCTTGTTAAAACATAATTTTAATTATAAAAATATCAGGGACCTATAATAATATTTATTTACTCACAGTGTTCTTAATTTAGGAAGAAAACTAAAGGCGTGCGGGTCCACTCCAACCAGAGGATTTCCTTTCAGCTCCAGGAGGACTATTTCAGGAGATTTCTGCAAAACACCGTACGCTATGTACTTTATCCGGTTACCGGATACGGACCTGCAACAAAAATATCATTAAAGTTATGTAAGGAACACTTTTAATTCTATTTATCTTCTATCTTCTATCTTCTTCTTCTATCTTCTATATAAATAAAAATGAATCGCCGAAATGTATGTACGCGTATAACTTCCGAACGACTGCACCAAATTGGAAAATTCTTTTTGTTGTGTGTTCGTTATTGCCAGGACAAGGTTTGTATAAAAGAAACAGGGAGCTCTGGCATAATGAAATTTGCATAAAAAAATGCAATATGTGGTTCGCGAGCTGCTTGAAAACTGAATGTACTGGGACTGAATGTATGGAATGCGAGAGGTGGAGGGGAAACAGGCACTCGGGAGGCGGGAGGGGAAATCGAGAGGGGGGTTTGCGGGATGTGGGAAGCAGGAGAGGGAAATGGGGAGAGGGAAGGCGGAGTGGGAACGCGTGAGGGGTAGGGGGTGCGGGAGAGGAAGGGGAGGCGGAAGGGGAACGGGACGAATGGGAAAGGACACGCAGGGAGAAACAATTTATTTATTAAATGGCATAGCAACGCATGCCGGGAACCAGCTAGTATAAAATAAAATTGTCCAGGAAAAATTCGTAATGAAGTTTAACTTTATTTACGTTTACTTCAAAAGTGGAATTTGATGATAAGGAACTCCAGTGAAAAATATTCTACTTTAAAAAAATATGTTCATATAGACCAGTGGTTCCCAACCTTTCTCTGACCTGGGACCACTTGTACGTTTATTTTTTCGACAGGGACCACAAGCAGTGGCGTAGCGAGGGGGGGGGGGGGCGGCGCCCCGGGTTCAAAATTGGACCAATTTTTTTTATGGAGTCGAAATTTGTGTTTGTCAGCTTTAAAGGGGTGGGGGGTGACACCACGTTGTCCGCCCTATCCGTCCCGGGTGCCATGCTAGCCTTCGCAGTGGCTTAGGCTAGCATTAGTGCCACAAGGGACGGATAGCACAACAGGAGGGACGTAATGGGACAGGGTAGGACGGGTTCCAGCAGAATATTTACCACAACGGTGGAGGTGATACGGAATATCGTAATGGCCACTGACCACAAGGTACAATAGTGATAAACGGAATGTTGTCCCGATTTTTTTTCCGACTTCTCGACCAGGAACCGCCGGCGAGCTTGCTCGCTTATTGACCGGCGCGGGCGGACCATCCCTAGCCTCTTGCGGACCACTGGTTGGTAAACCCTGATATAGACCAATAAACGCTGATTCTGGATATATAAATTTTATTTAATAATATTAAACGCAGAGTTTTTAAAAAAATATTAAAAAGTTCTTTTTTAATCGGGTCGTAAAAACACGCCGTCAAGGTGACGTCACTGTTCGGCATGTCGTGACGTCACCGTAAATTCATTGTATGGGAATGTATGATATGACACAAGCCATCGTACTAATTTATTCGTTTATTTACATACTGTTTATAGAGATTTAGTTGTTGTGTTTATTGAAACATTATTCAGGCCTAAATAATGTTTCAAAAATAAAGGAATCTCTTATTAGTTTATCTCTATTATTGAAAATATTCAACTACTGCACAAAAAAAATAGTAATGTTATTTCTAGGGAAAATACTTCGAACAACGGAATTCAAAATGGCGGCAGTAGATCAGCTGATTGCCCGATCCTATACTAATTTTTCAGAAGTGATGACGTCACACGATTTACCATACATACGGTGGTTTTCCGGGTGGTCTTGAAAAATTAAAACTTATACAAATATTTTAACTATTAAAATTAACTCTAAAAATAAAAATGCAGTTATTTAAGTTAGAAGGTCATTATTCATTAAAAAAATCGACTGGAGTTCTCTGTTAACAAAATGTTTTTTTGTGATATAAAATAAACAATTCCAAAACCATTCAATTCACCTTAAATACTATAAAATACGATTATTTGCGTTCGGCGCGATGGAAACAAATACGTTTAAAATTTTAATAACGTAAAATGCAAATTTGCTTTCGCTGTATGGGATGACAGCTGACAGCCATTTACAATAATTTTTGACCGTATTCTATGACACTTTGCATTGAAATTTTGACTGCATTGTTTTCCTTCGCATCGAATGCAAATAGTTATATTTTGTACTAATAAAGGTGAATCAAACGGTTTTTTATAAAAATAATATTCGTATAAAGCCCGAAAATTTACCGTTCAAACAAATAAAATTCCAGTCAATTTGGGAGGCGGGTAAGGGTAACGCAGCCCCGGGAACCATTTATTGGATAACCAACACCCCAGCCATAGGTCAACCCAAGTGTTTTGCTACGTATGGTGACTTAGTAGGGGTGCCCGGGTTTACGGGGTGAGGTTCGTGTAGGTCTTGGCGGCTAATGCGTTTTCCCATCTATTGCGTGGCGGGCCGAATCGGTAGGGATTGATTGAGGGAGACCTAGACTTCTCCAGCCGGACTTTCTCGAACCATTACCTCACATTGGATGAATTCATACGTCCGTCACTTCTGGACACACTGTACAGATTCCTACCCACCCCTCATACCTTTTTACTTCCCAGGAATCCATCACCTTAATTTCCCCCAACAAAAAAAACAGAACGTGCCGAACGACTTGGAGTAAACTATGGCAGAGGTGTTGGTTGTCCAATAAATTGTTCCGTAGATCACATTGCTTAATAAAACTAAAGTCAAAATTGTAACTATATATAACTATACTACTTTTTAAAGTTACATGTTGCTTTGTATACTTACAGCTCTCTTAGTTTTGGCAGTTGGTGAATAGCCGATGGAATGTCTCCAAGAAGATTGTCATCAAGTTCCCTGAAAATAAAATACAAAATTTAAAAAAAAATAACAAAGGGAAAGTTGCCTGTGGCACTTTTTTAATTTTAATAATTTGTCCAAAAGACTTGAAAGTACCCTACGTATACGTGACGACAGTCTAGTACAGGGGTTCCCAAAGTGTGCGCCGCGGCGGCCTTGTGCGCCGTAGAAAGTAAAGAGGGGCGCCGTGAGTCGAACATAGGTACGTACTCGTCGCCGTCGCTCACTCGCCGAAAAGTTCCTACGCGCTTGAAAATCGTTGAAAACCGCAAGGCAACAACACACACATTCTGAAACTATCGGAGAGAATTGCGGCGTTTCGGAAGAAACCGCAGTTGTGGATTAAAAAAATGAATGAAGGCAGCGGTCAAGATTGCTTCCCGCATTTGTATAAATATACGGCATCTAATGAACTGGTTGTCTCACAAGACGTGATGGCCCTTTTCACGGAACACCTATCGAAGCTCACCGAATGATTTTCGAAGTACTTTGCAGATGATGATGTCGAAAAATCTGCGTGGATCCAAGATCCTTTCCGTGCACAAGCTCCGTCAGGATTCACAACACAAGAACAAGAGAGTCTCATTGAACTCTCTTGCGACAACAACCTCAAAACTAGATTCACCAGTTCCGATTTAGTGTAGTTATGGTTATCGATTGAAAATGAATATCCAAATTTAACTTCGAAAGTTTTAAAAATTTTCATTCCTTTTGCCACATCATATTTGTGAAGCTGGATTTTCAGCAGTAGCTGTAATCAAGAACGAAAGTATCACTCAAAGAACAAAGTGGAGCAAGAAATGAGAGTAGAAGTCAAGTCTTTTTTGTTGTTCTCTGTTTCAATTCTGAATTCTTATATATAATAAAACTCAATTTGATATTGTGTATGTTTTAATTTGTGTGCCTATCTACCTAACTACTATTATTGTAGATATCTATTTCTTTCGACTATAATATTTAATACATATAGTCACTATATCTATTCCGAAATGCTTACTAAAGTAGGGCGCCGTGACAAAATACTAAACTTGTAAGTGCGCCGCGGGCTGAAAACGATTGGGAACCCCTGGTCTAGAATTTTGTTTTAACGCACATTAATGTTCCAAAAAACACGCCGTGCTTAACGTTAATTGATTAAACGATAAATGTTGGAAAGGCTTACATACATAATGATAACCCTGTCAATTAAACCGATAAAAAATAATGGTTATATCCACCGCAAAGCTCCGAGATAAAATACACCGTTATTTAATTAAGTAAAAACAGTCAATGACGTGACAAATATCTAATCTTCAGGAAAAATTTAAATACTTCTCTGTAATCTGCCATATGCAGGATAAAATATATGTAAAAAAACACTGATTTAAAAAATACCCTATTTCATATTTCGCAATATACGAGAGCTGTCCGTAAGGTCTCCAAGGTGCTGCGGTCGCGAGGTGAAATTTAATGCGAGAATCAGGCAACACTGGCGTGTAGCCTGATTTCTCTTCGCCAAATCGCCTCCACGCTGCACTCTCTGCGACACTTGGTCTCGGCGTGGCAGCCGTTCGCGTTGGAGCTTCGGCTTGCCGCACACGCCAGGTGTGAATTACGCTCTATAATTAGTTTTTATGTGCAAATAACAAAACCCCGGTAGAAAATCATTCTCAGCTACTTGAAGTATACGGAAAAGAGTGTATGAGACCAGAGACAAAGGAACAATCCCAGTGGCGTCATTCAGATTCGCCGAAGCAAGTTAAAAAACGAATACAGAGCATAACTCACACCTGGCGGGTGCGGCCAGTGGAAGCTATATCGTGAACGGCTGCCATGCCGAGACTAAGCGTCACAGAGGGTGCAACGTGATGGGGATTTGGCAAGGAGAAAACAGCGCTCAAATATTTAATCATTGAAGACAATATTAGTAACTCTCACACGAAAATTTGAAACAGAAAAAGAAAACAAAAAAGGAATTGAATCAAGGACTTGCCGGGGATTCGCTCTAAAGTGAGCTAATTCGACCCTATACCCTTCGGAAATATTCAACTGTATCGTACTTCGACTTAAAACATTTTCTTAACGCATATTTTTTATTGGCTGCTATATTTATGAAAAATATTTGTGTGAAGCAAAGTCTCGTAAATGTTGAGGCCTGGGTTTAATTCAGAGATGCGACCAAACCTTTATCCAATTTTTCGGCTTCAAATTGTAGTTTGAGAACCGCTAATATTGTTTTCAATGATTGATTATTTCAATTAAGTTTTTCCAAAAAAAGTATATATTAAAAGAAAAAATTGGTGACTAATAAAATTTAAACACTATTAAAGAAAATACTTTTTTTATATTTATTTCATACTTGATTTGCTCTATTACTTATTTTTTACAAAATAGACAAAGTTCTCTAGATCATGATCATTTTGCCGTAGAACCAGAAATTCCATTCATAAATATTTGACGTTATGTTTGGCTAATGAAGGATTGAACAAGCTAGAAGTTATACAGAACAGAGCTATGATAAGTTTACTGGGGAAAGGCAAGTAAGCATGGGTTAACCGAATGAGAGAGGAATTAAATTGGATTTCAATAAAAAAGAGATTGCGATTCAATGTGTTAATTTTTGTGAATAGAAAGAAAAACCGAATGCCAAAATATTTAAAGGATGTATTTATTAGAGATATACATATTCATAATAACGAAACCAGAAATATAAATAGAGAGTGTGTCACAGAACTGCCTGAAGTATTGAGGACTAAAAAAGGAAAGGCGTGAAAGGAAGCATATATGTATTTAAAAAAGGGATGTTATGCTTACTGTAAATAAAATGAAATGTTACCTTGAACATATTGCAGCATTTAGCTGCCGGCCGATATTATTTTGAGTTTCTACCCGGAGAAAGAAGAAGAATTTAAATGGGCTACTAGCCACTTGTTCGCGAGGGTGATGACTATTCTACGGACTATCCAAGAAGAAAGTTGACGGCGCGCGGGATGACTTCAATCCACCACCGTTTTACGTATAATTTATTATCTTTTAGTTTACTTTGGTTTAAATGTAGGGTGTCTCATTTTGTTTTTCGTTTTTTGTTTGACCGTTACGCGCCAAACACATATAGCGGGGGGAGGGGAGTGGTCTCGAACGCTTGGCCGGCTTGTTTAGTTTAGTAGTGATGGATCGCTTCACGGGACCGCAGCACGCATTTTGCGTGCAAGCATTTTATAAAAACAACGATTCGTACACTATTGTTCGACGTCTCTACAGGACACATTTTAATTTAACCACTGAGAAATGCACCAAGTGCGAATTTAATCAAGCATTGGGTGCGCAAGTTTGAACAGACTGGGAACACAATGCCGGATAAATCAACTGGGCGCAAAGGGACATCGAGGACGAGCACAAATGCTGACCGAGTTCGCAAGGCAAGGAATTATCGGCCCTTACTTTTTTGAAGACGACCGTGGTTGCGCTCGGGCATTTAATTCTGATCGATATTGCCATATGATCAGGACTTTTCTGGCTATAGAAATGCAAAGTCAGATCGGCTACAACTGCAACACATTTTTCCAACAAGATGGAGGCACTTCTCATGTTACAAATGACTCCCTAGCTGCTCTTCACGAATTATTCCCTGAAAGAGTAATAAGTCACCGAGGAGTCCAGATGTAACGCCTGCTGATTGTTTTCTAAGGGGCTACTTAAAAAGTAAAGTTTACAACCCATTGCCACCCAACCTGGATGTTTTAAAGCAAAGAATCACAGACGAAATTAACGCTATTCCAAGAGCGATGATCCAGCGAGATATTCAAAATTTTAGTGCCAGGCTAAATGAGTGTGAGGAAGTGGACGGTGCGCACTTACAAAAGGTTATTTTTCATAAATAAAATTTTAAAACCTGCTCTTTAATTTAACAGTAATTATATCAACTTTGAAAGAATTCTGGTGTTTTATTTTTAAGTATCAAAAACGAAAAACAATCCGAAACACCCCATATTTCTTTATCTTTAATCATCCACAGTAGAGTCATTCATAAAATAGCATGTTAATAATTAAAATGTTATCTTCGAGCAGTTTCCACGACCCGAGTTTGATAAATTACCATCATAGAGTCTTGTCAATCTTGTAAGTCTTTTATAACTTGAATTGATTAAATTTAGATACTTTATATCAGTGTTTCATTACAGATTTACTTGATTGATTTAACATGCCTACCTACCCTTTGAGCTCAGCCTAATTTATTCAACTTCATGTATTTCTAACCTATAATCATATAACAAGTTTCAAGCTAAATTAAATTCCTTTCTGTCTTTTATGTTACAATTTAAAACTTCGACACTTTTAAATAGGCTATAATATTAGTTTATCTATAATTGTATTATAAAATAACACAATAAAAATAAAATCAAAATCTGTTCCAACTTTTAACGCCAGAGCTCATCGTTCGAAAGATTTTGATCATGTTTAGTTTAAGATTTAGGTACATAGATTTCAAATAAAGGGAAAGCGACATCGACGTAACCATCTTATCTTTACGTCGTGTTTCAATTAATATCTGACTATCAATACACTAAAAACATCCCATATTACTGTTATCAGTGCTGCCAAATATTATGTAAGAGTTTGTTTGCACATATCGATGTACTTCCTCTGCTGACAGTATTTTTTTATTATTTATTGGCCACTGTTTATATTATGTAAACATCCGTTACATTACACAAATTCTGATAAAAGATTTAATCATATTGGTATTTCTGCAAACCAGAAAAAATGTTTGGATTTGTTTTGCCCGTTTACCGGTGTATTTCAGAAATGTTTGTTTATTTTTTTACCACTGAATGCTAAAAATAAAACCGTTTTTAATCAATCTTCCCTTTGCCATCTCTGTAAGCCTAAAACTGTCATGTTAAATAATTGATAACATCCGTTGCCAAGCGGATATCTTTCTGACTCCGAACCCAAATATTATTGGCTCAAAAGCCCGTAGGGAAAAACAGATTTTGACGAGTACCAAGTGACATAATTTGCACCACGTTCCTTATTTGGGAGGCGGGAGAGGGTACCGCCACCCGGGAACCATTTATTGGATAACCAACACCTCTGCCATAGATCACCGCACGTGGTTCCCTACGTTTGGTGACTTAGCAGGGGTGCCCGGGAACATGGGGTGAGATTTGTCTGGATCTGGCGGCGGATAACCAACCTTTTTTTTTCCCTCCCAGAGCTTCCTCTACTTCCTTTCCATAAAAAGACCCTTCACACGGCATCCCCAAAGATGACATAGGCTTTGAGGGAAATACTTCTTCTCAGGGCCTCCTGAGTGCAGCTAATTAAAAAAAACGTACAGGTTGAGAATTACTTTGACTATCTCCCGGAATCCATTCACCATTCGGAATCATGGTTGTTTGAAATTGCTTTAGCTATGTAACGAGACTTGACCTAAACAGCGAAATTCTTTCAAGCCGTTTTCGTCCCCTTCCCGTGGAAATAATTTCCATCATGGCATGTATCATCTTTGGGGATTCTGTGTGAAGTGCATTTTTAGGAAAGGAAGGTGAGGAAGTTCTGAAGAAGAGGTCCAAAGGTCTCCCTCAACCAGTCTCTCTCGATCTGGCCCACCACACAGCAGGTGGGCAGACGTATCTGCCACCAAGACCCGTACAAACCTCACCCCCCCCATGAAACCGGGCGTCCCTGCTAAGTCACCAAACGTAACTGCCATTCCTCAAGGATTTTTACTGACATGGTATTACTATAAATAAATCTAAATGATGCATTTGAGAGTCCAGAATTGTTGGCGTTGATAAACTTTGCGATTCCACTTCGTAAAACTGGAAGATTGGATTATTTCAATGCAGATATTCTGAGAATAACTACCATGATATGCATAAATACTTCTATTTGCCAAAAAGACTAATTGAGATAAATAATTATGCCGAGTCAGTGGACATCTTCAATTTATCCCTAACTAGATGTTAAAGATTGTCACTGGGAGTGGTGTACCTAATAATAGGCCACTTGCATTGATTTCGTAACGACTTAGAAAAAATCGTGTGGATAGATTTTTTCACTAAGATTACGAAAATGTTAGTAAAATTTTTTAGAAATGTACAGTTTTTCTTTTTTTTTTTAAATAAATAAATCCATTATTTGGGCTCGTGACGTCAATACATGAAAATATCCCGTCTCCGAAAATGTTCCTATCAATTTTGTAAAATTCCACACTGATTTTTTTTTATATGGCAACACTTTGATTTCAGGTGAATTTTTGAATTTGACATTTAACGTTCACTAGATTTATTGTTTGTTCTCTGCGAACTTATCATTTGGTTTGACTTTTTGACAGATGTTATTAAGAGAACATCGTACATTTTATGCTGTCTGTACATGTTTTAGAGGTATAATGGTAATGGTGCTGATTTTTAACAAAATCAAATTTTATAATATTCTTATTATTATTATAATTTAAAAGTACAAGTATATTACATTGGATTTAGTAATATAGACGTTGAACATTATAATGATTTATGATCAATAAGATGGATCTAGGAAAAAAAATATTTATGAGATGTAATTTTTTTGGTATGCCTCGTTATTCTCCTGTGCCATTCGTGTAAAAAGCGTTGTTTTTTTTTTAAAGATTTTCGGCTATGTAATTATCGTTTTTACGCACCCATAAAATTATGTCCCGTCTTTCCGGTTTATAAAAAATGGTCTGATTTTTCGGATTGAAATTTTCTAAAAATCGCCAGGGTTTCAAAAAAAAAATACAGAAAGTCTTAGAATATTTGCCTAAACCGGATTTTTTAAAAATGTGATGCAACTGGCTTATTCCTTGGGTTGGCAATATACTACTGATGATTGGGAGTTTTCCATAATACTTCGGTTTGTCTTGTTTGACAAACAATATCTAACTGGACTTAAAGTTCGTTCTAAAGGATGCTCTGTGTTAATCTGAAGCGCGGACACCCGCCCAGTGAGTTGCCCGCCTCTAGATCGGATATTTTAGTAATCGTTCGAGTGTTAGACCCAAACGGGCGATAGTTCTACTGACCTCTGTGAATGAAACTACATATTCTAATGACACCTGTTGAGAGACATTGATATTATGTACATATTCACATGCATTACACTGGGGCAGTTCAGTTACGTATAATAAGTAAAAATTTCAAAATTTTAAGCAACCCCGACACAAAAGAGAGCTGATGGATGACCTTGAAACGCCTGATAGATTTTCATCAATTGTAGCTAATAACCATCTCGATCACGTCAGCTTTCAAATAAAAAAAATGCATCATAATCGGTCCATTCGTTTAATAGCTACGATGCCTCAGACAGACACACTCCGACAGACAGACACACAAAAAGTCAAACTTATAACACCGCTCCTTGCGTCGGGGGTTAAAAACAAGAAATAACTCTATATATGTCACTACTCCCATGTAAATGTCTCTGAAAAGTATGGTAATAAATCAAATAAGTGAATATATTTTGTAAATTGTGTTGAATTTTTTTAACTAACGGGATCAAATAATCAGCTTTGGCCATCGAATTACAAAAATCGATTTAAAAAAAATCTCGGAGAGAATAGAGAAAATTTGAGATTCTGAAGGCCAATGAAACTGGAAATTACTGAATACTAGAAGAGGTATAATAGCACAAACCTGCGCTATGTAATGCATAATATTATTATTACAGTAATAACCAGTTTTCTAGAAAAGAGATATCAATAATATATCTGGATAAAGATATCATCACAAGATTATTATTATATGCCGAAGTAAATAATGACGACCTATTCCGCGAAGACCTTCCAACGCAGAAGTAATGTTGTTTATTCGGTTTGATGAAAGCGGTGATCCGAGAATTCAGGGTAAAATCAACTACTAAAAGCTGGGGTAGCATTATTTTGGTCCGGTGAATCAGTAAAGGAACTAGAGACCGTGTATTGCATTGGTTATTTATCACGTTGGAGAAATTGTTTCGTGAAGACAATATTTCGAAGTGGTCATAAATATTTTAACGTGAAAACGTTTTTCAAAATGCTCCCATAATAAGGTTCCGCTAAAGTTAGCGATGAAACGCTTTTGTTATCGCCAAATATTTCAAAATTCCTCGTGGCCCAAGGGTTGTGGCGCTAAGTGACGTATATATGAAAAAATAGACATGGTGCGTTCTTGTTAGTGCGCTTACGCCATCGAGCGGAGAGAAGGGGTAAGATAAGAGCCTCGAAATTCAATCAGGTACAACTCCGCAACGGAAAGGGTTACAAGATTTTTTCGTGCGTCGTCGTGTAGATCATGAGGTGCTCTAAAAAATTAGTAAGGCAGATAAACATTAATTATGCCCAGTAACGAACAAAAGATGTTTTCAAGCATAAATTAATGGTAGTGTAGATATACTAACCACTACAATTTTTTGTTCGATGTCTTAAAACAACTGGAAAATTAAAGCTTTGGTCAATGTTGCTTCATTGGGAGAAAAATCATATTGTAAATACAAGACTTAAAAGCTTACAGCAAAGTAACTCACGTGGGGGAACATTTTCATAGCTTGGTAATGATAAAACATTATTATTATATTACAATTATTGACGGCTTTCTCAATGAAGCTGTTTAAGACATAATTAATAACCAAATAAATTTAATTGACAGTCCTGTGTTTAATTTGTTCCGATGACCTCTGCTTAAACTGTTTCCTGCCCCCGGTACCTACCCCTCTTGTAATAATTTGTCTCCATCTTTTCTAGTTGTGTCTCTTTCTTGTCACCAATAATGCGTCTTCTTCTTTTCTATTCGTTTCTCTTTCTCTAACTGTATTATTTTTAATACACATACTTTTTTTCAGGTTCTCCATAAAAAACAGTTATATACCAAATTATTACGGGGAAGATTACAAAATTTAAGAGAAAAAAAGTCCAAGGGGGCAGTTTCACTATGTTGAGACGTATGTCAAAAGATAGTTAATGAACTCTCTATAGGTAACATCGAAGATGTCGATGCTCAATACAGAATTGCTCTGTTTAACAACGCATTCTGAAAGGAAGAAGTTCTCGCTTTCGGAGTATAAAAAAGTGTGGGGGATCTCCCACGAGTATACGCGTTAGGGACATATAGGTTAACCTCTTTCAACATAGGTGGATTCAGTACAGTACCGGAGATCAGCTTAAAAATATAAAAAATGTAAACACGTGGGTGTGTGTGTGTGTGTGTGTTTGTAATAATTATTAATTACTATGAAAGCCCCGATGAAACTCGAGATAAGCGGAACCTGCTAATAAATTTGTTTAACCTGCTAATAAAATTGCTATTAACAAAGTGTTTTTTTTCTTTAGTTACAAGAAGGTTTTTGTAGTGTTCTATAATTCCAGTGATTGAGATTACACGAAATATATTCCGGGAAAACTCCAATAAAGATCGAGGTTCGACGAGATTACAAGTTGCCTTATTTACGTTATCGTTAGGCCTACGATTAATTTTTAACTGAACCAGACGTCCGTACTATGAAAGTTATTCTGAAGCCGGGAGGCGTATTTACAAAACCTATACCGATTCAGTCGCGATAACGATAATTTACATTTTAAATATACCTCTATATTGGTTACTTTTAATCACATTGCAAAAACAAAAATTGTTCTAAAATCTAGATAAAATAATCTTTCTGATGTGTATATTAGAAATTAATAATTTTATTTCTAAATATTTAAATTTTATATTATTCCCATATATTGTAAATACACCTCTATATTGATAATTTTTTATCACTTTGCAAAAAACAAAAATTGTTCTAAAATCTAGATAAAATAATCTTTCCAGTGCGTATATTAGTAACTAATAATTTTATTTCTAAATATTTAAATTTTGATATTGAAAATTTAAAGCGACTGAAACGCGGTAGGGATTGTAAATACGCAGCCGGAAGCCCAAACACTACCTTGTGAGCCCAGTGGTCTATCAGATGCCATCGGCTATTTCCGTATACCGTTCGTGCATTGGATGACTGCCATCTGTTGAGACACCTAAAAACTACACATAAAATGACATCTGTTGAAGGATGTTGAAACTACACATTATATCTATTTACTAAAGACATCTGTTGAAGGATGTTGAAACTACATTTGTAATCCTATGTAACATAGTTTTTCAAGAGTATTTCATTTCAGTACTGCATCCGTGCTTTTATTTAGTAATCTTGTGTCCACAGAAGCAAGTGAAATAAGTAGGTTAAAGTGAAGAGGAGTGGTGTGAAGTTTTATGGACGACAGGAAATCAAAGACGAAGTCAAAAGAGTCAAGAAATCGAAAATATACTCCGGAAGTTTGAATTTTGTGGAATAAATGCATGAAATGTTGCGGGAAAGTGCAAAAATATTGGAAAATACGAAACCAGAAAACCAACGCTGTGATGCTAAGCGTGAAATTTTATGTGTTTCGTTATTATTTATGTCACAATTTCATGACTTTCAATGTAACGTCTTCAACAGAAATGCGATGAATCTTGTGATGGTTTCCGACGTGTCTTTGATTGCATTTAAGAGGAAGCCACAAGCCAAAAATGTATATATTCTTAGTGTGCTTTATATCGCCACGAATATAGGTAACAGGCATAAAAATCGCTTGGAAAACGGAATATAGAGGTCACGATTTCAAGCGCGACAGTGGTTTTTATTTATTAAGAAAAAAAAGTGAATAAATTTAAGCCGCTGCTACCCGAATTTCCACCGATTTCTTGCAAACCTCCCTTAAACATTTGAAATTTTTAAGCTCTGAAAAAAATATATGTTATTTTTGAAGATAATATCTACACATTCCCCACGCCAAAACGCAAATTATGTGAAATTCCCTCGATAGAAAAACATCGCAAAGTATGCTCCGAACATTATTATTTTCACGTCTGTTTCAGCTATTTTTTAAGTTATATGTATGAAAAAAATTCACAGCGTTTCTTTAAATGAGAGATTTTTGCTCTATTTTAAACGAGTCGTGTTTTATTAAACACTTTCACAATTGTCGCTTCAATTTTACGGTTTTAAATATTAGCGCACTCTCTCCAACATTCGTAATTACATATATCTCCACCTTCTTCTTTTTGATCGGGGATATGGTGCCTCAAGCTGAATCCGTAGCTAATTAACAAAATATTATTCGGATACCTATGTAAATAAAAGTATAGCAGTAAATTAGAGGGGCCTCCCCGAGGACATCATCATCTACTATCTTTTCAGGGCTCTAGGAATAAATTTTCTAGTTAATTGCAGTAGGAATGGAAGTGTTTGTTTGAAAAACCATGTATATAATACGATTGATTGCATTGATCCTACATCGCGTCGTTCATTACTAACAAGGGTCGAGGGATGCTATTGCTATTGGTTAGATACCACGGATGTCACCCTGACTGATAAAAGCTCATATTTTAACAGTTGCCTCCCTATTCTACCCGCGCATCTTCATGGAAAAACCTCCGGCAGGACTGAAATTCTTGAATACTCGTACCCCTTTTGTTAAAAGTTTTAATGAGAGGTTGAGGGAACAATTAGTTTCCTTTGTTAAAGTACCCATAAATTTATTGTTTTAGTTTTGTACCATTTTATTTTTATTGAACTGTGACATACTTGCAAATTGATTGTACCCACTCCAAATAAAGAGTAATTGTGTATCCCATAAAATAATAGTGTATTTTCTTTAATTATTCCGCTACAGTGCAGTTTTAGAATAAAGTTATTTAATTGAATTGAGATTGATGTAGTCAGTATAATTTTCAATATGGCTTTTTGGGGTTTAATTGGTGAAATTAGCATTCATTTGCACTGACCAAATCAATTATATGGGAATTCTAACAGTCATTTGCAAAGAGCTATCTAAATATTGATTAAGTATTTTTTAATGAGGACATTCCTGAAAAAAAATTGCTTGGTGTTTTAAAATTTTATTACTCCTATTTATATAACTGAAGTGTTCAGTCCTTTTTAAATTGTCCTTATTTGAAGAGCGTATATAAAACATTCATTTTCCACTTTATTCCAATGCATATTGATAAAGTTACCTGCAACAACTTTAATTTTTAACAAAAGATAAAATAAAATGTAGAAATTCCTTGAAATAAAAATCATGGCAATAAAATC
This sequence comes from Limnephilus marmoratus, assembly GCA_917880885.1. Lineage (NCBI taxonomy): Eukaryota > Metazoa > Arthropoda > Insecta > Trichoptera > Limnephilidae > Limnephilus > Limnephilus marmoratus. The sequence goes on along the minus strand of OU862931.1, from coordinate 24,683,859 downwards.
TCACGTAACGTTGTACGAATATTAGTTCTAGTCAGAATAAAAAGTTCAGAATAAGAATTTCAGATCTTTCAATGCAGTTCAAGTTTTAACCATCGGAGTTTGTTTTCAAGACTGTTCGACGGGATAATAGTTTAAAGAGAATAACAATATACTTACAAAATTGTCAATGACGTGAGGTTTGTGAAGGCTCTTTCGTCGATACTTGATATTCTGTTCCTTTTCAACAACCTGAAACCAACAATCAATTATAATCAATTTCAAAACAAATTTAAGAACACATTTAAAAAAAAAGATAATCATAAATAAAGTTCCCTTAAAAGGAAACCGGGCGGCGTTTGTCCATACGAGAGTATTCTCCAATTTCCTTTCTGGATTTTGACGCTACTGTAAATATTCTTTAATATAATATAGATATCGACTATATATATATATATATATAATATTGATTTTTTTGATAAGTTACTTCCCATACTACATGAAAATAAACTAATACGCACAATGTAACATTTCATTTGATAAATTTAAATATTTTTACAGTAAGCGTAACATTTCTTTTTAAATACATTCATTCTTTCTTTATCCTTCATACTTTCAGGCATTTCATCGTACATCTTTAGTCCTCTGTACATTAGGCAGTTCTGTGGTTTTGATTTCTTCATTTGTGGCAATCAAACTCTGTTTATATTTCTTGTTTCGTAATTATGAACGTCTCTATAAAAAACAATTACATCTTTAAAGTATTTTGGCATTTGGTTTTTCATAATTTTATGCACAAAAATTAACACATTAAATAGTAGTCTCTTTTTTATTGGAATCCAATTTAGCTCCTCTCTCATTTGATTAATCCTTGCGTATTTGCCTTTCCCCAGTATACATCTCATAGCTTTGTTTTGTATAACTTCTAGTTTGTTCAAATTTCCATCATTGGCCAAATACAAAGATATTCAAATACAGAAGAGATATGCTATGGTGTTTTTTTTTTTATTTTTTTTTTTATTTATTATTTTTTTTTTTATAAATTTTGGTTTTTCAGTAATCTGCCTCACTAGGCTAGCCTGTGTTGAGGCAGTAATTTTTAAATCAATTTATAAGACTTACATACCTACACTTTTATTGAAAAAGTAATCACATAATAGATTTGTTACATTAATAATAATTTTAAATAAAGGCAACCAATACATTGCTTGTATATTTCCACTGTATAATACCAAATCATTAATAATTTCGAATTTGGGTGAGTGCACCGATAAAGGCCCTATCATTATTTTTGATCCAAATTTTTATGTTATTTTTGAAAATTTTTTGGGAATCACATTTTTTTATTCTATCTGGAAGAATGTTGTAAAGTCTTGTTGCAAGGTATCTGAAATTTCGTTGACCAAAAGTAGTATGCGTTTTGGGGATTTGTAGTAAGTCTTTGTCATTATTTCGAGTACAGCGAGTATTTAATCTTTTTTCATAGTATTTATGTATATTTGTGTATAGATGAGTAAGGATTGTTTTTGCATATTATATATCTGCCGAACGTCAAACACATTCATAATATTGAAGATTAAGTTCGAGTCTGTAATTAGAGGTAGTCTAAGAATCAATTTTATAATAGTTTTCTGTGCCTTTATGATTGGGTCTAGTGCTGATGCAGTACCGCCTCCCCATGCAATGATACCATACTCAATAATAGATTGACAGACTGCAAAATAAATCATTTTCAAGTGTTGTAAGTCGAGAAAGTTTCTTATCGTTCTGAAAAAGTGCATGGTTTTTCTTATTTTGTTTGCAATTATTTGAGTGTGTATATTCCATTTGAGATATGGATCAATTGTGAGGCCGAGATACTTCATCTGTGTAGTGCGCTCAATGTAGGGACACTGACAAGATTCATCGGAATTAAAACATTTGTGTATTCTAATGGAGGCATCATCATGAGGCTGACCTGTTATATTTATGCTTGATGTGACATATTTAGTTTTCTCGGTGTTCAAAGTGAGCGTATTTGTATCTAACCACTTTTTTACAATGTTTATATCCGTTTCAGCTTTTTTGTAGACATCTACCCAAGTGTCAGCTTCAAACAGTAAAACAGTGTCATCGGCAAAACTTACTATTTTTCCCTGAATATTAATGTTACATAAGTCATTGATATATAAAAGGAACAAAGACGGTCCTAATATGCTACCTTGTGGTATGTCATAGTTAGTTGAGCACTGATTGCTAAGTGTGTTCAATATTTTAACTTGTTGCTTGCGCTCATCAAGGTAGCTCTTAAAAAAGTTAAGTTCGTTGCCTGTAATACCGATTATTTGAAGTTTGTTTATTAATTTACTGTGTGATATTGTATCGAAGGCTTTAGAAAGGTCTAAAAATATTGAAATACATTTTTTGCTTCTATCAAGGTTTTTTACTATGAAGTCAGTTACGGCGGCAATAGCGTCTGAAGTACTCTTGTTTTCTTGAAATCCGTATTGATTTTCTGAGAGTACTTTATGGCTAACCAGAAATTTTACCAACTGGGCATTGATAATTTTTTCAAATACTTTGGATAGAGTGGTCAGTATAGTTAATTATATAATTGGTCTGTATATATATATATATAATTGGTCTGTAATTGTTTATGTCTGTCTTGTTACCTGTTTTATGTATGGAAATAACAATACCTTGTTTCAGGTTTGAGGGGAAGTGTCCTTGACTGATACTAAGGTTAATTAGGTATTCTAAAGGCAATGTAATTTCCATAGCCAGCGTTTTCAATATCTTAGTTGTTATTCCATCTACCCCGGCAGAAGAAGTGTTTTTTAGGGAATTAATTATTTTTAGAATCTCTTCCCCTGACACAGTTTGAAAATTGAATCTTCTTTTGGGAAATTGAAGTTCTGCTTCAGCAGGTAGAGCATTCGCACAATTTGGTAGACGAGAAGCAAGATTTGAACCAATATTTGTAAAAAAAATATTGATATAATCTGCAACGAGCTTGGGGTTTTTTGAGGTGTCAATAATGTTTCCGTCAATACAAAGTTTACCTATGTCCTGTTTGTCTTTAGTGTTTTGTGTATTTGTGGCTTCTCTTAGAGTTTGCCATATTTTTTTGGGATCGTTGTTACTTTGTTGGATTTTGTTTCTGTAGTAGATTTCTTTCGCGTTTCTAATGACTTCGCCGCATGTATTTCTATATCTTTTGTAGATGTTTAGTGATATTATGTCGTAAGGATTTTCTTTAACCTTTTTTGTGTAGTGCGTTTCTTCTACGAATGCAGTTGATAATTGAAAAGTTTATCCATGATTTCAAGGGTTTAATTTTGTTAGGATATTTTTTTGTTAAAATTGTGGTATTATTAATTAATTCATTTTTTAAAAAGTCAACAAAATAATTCCATGCATCATCTGGGTTTTGTATTTGGAAGAGCTCTTGCCAAGATTTTTTTTAAATTATGTTTTTTAGATTTTCAAAATTAATATTATTGTATATGATTGACTGATCCCTTCTGGTTTTTGTGGCGTCGGATTGTAATGTGAATATTGTTGTGTAATGATCTGTAATTGTTGATTTGTAAACGATACTTTTGTTTTGTTTATTAGTTTTGACCATTATGTGATCAATGCATGATGTAGATTCATTAGCTGTTCTTGTTGGTATATTTATGGTACTAATTAATCCATGGAATTCTAACATATTCAGGTAGTGTGGATTATTTGGGAGTATGTTGATGTTCAAATCTTCCATAATTATTAAATTTTTAGTATATGAAAGATTAGAGAGTGTGCTATTAAGACTGTTAAGAAATGGTGTGATATTACGAAAGGATGGAGAGCGGTATATTGCTAGAACGCAAGTATCATTATTGTGCATTATTTGCATACAGCTCGCGTCAGTAATGTTTATTTCAGTTACAACATGGTTTAGGTCATTTTTTGTGTATACCACAACTCCATCATTCTGACTATCATGTTTTGATGAGTTGAAGGAAGAGTAGTGATTTATGAATTTTGGAGTGTAAATATTTGTCAACCAACATTCTGTAAGAATTATAACATCAAAGTCTATATTTAGGTGGTTAAGCTGTATCTGGAGTTCATTAAAGTTTTTATTAATTGATCTAATATTTTGGTGCATAAAAGTGGTGTTTTTTGGATTAGCTGTCAGATATTTACATATTTTAGCATCTGATGTTGTAAGCAAAACTAATTCTTCATATGTTTTATTAAAAGCCATATTATAATTTATATTACAAAAAAGAAAAATAGTTTAATTAATTTTAATGAGAGCTCCACTAATCCGTGGCCATCACTGGGGATTTCAACCTTTGATTGAATGTGAAGGAGTTGAGTTATTGTTGCAATAAATAAATAAAAGTGCGAAATATGACTCACCATACTGAGGAGAATAAACCCAGTGAACGACCGGTGAGAGGGGCTCTCACTAAAAAAGCTAAACTATTTTTTTTAGATCATCCGAATGTTTGATGTATATTATCCTATCACTTTAATTTTTTTTTTGCCATTATTTTACATTCTTTAAACCAGACGAATTTGTATCCCATTTCTTTTGCTTTCGTTTTTGATCTCCACAAAAGATCTTTGAAATAGGCACCAAGGATTTCACTAACAAAGATCTTCTGGAATACATTTCCTTGGGTTGAGGTTAGGTTCAGTTTTGTAGAATCTGCCGTCTTTTTTGGGGGTTGGTAAATCTGACGTGGAATTTTGGGGGGGCTCCTGAACGTCGGTCCGGTATTTTCTTGATATCGAGAATATCTTCGCCTTTTAAGTCAACACCCGTGACTGCGGCCACCCGTTTGATGTTCGCCGGACTACGCCATAATTAGCGTAGTTTTCATACAAAAAGAATTTGTTCATTTCGTTGATTTTTTGAAAATATTCATTAATATTGGTTAACAATATATTTTGAATAAGGAAAGAATTCGTTCATTTAGTTTAACGTTCGTTTGGTTTATTCGTTAATTATTTGTTCTTTTAGTTTATTTGTTAATTGGTAAACAATATCGGCGACACCCGGAAGCGCAGACCCACATAGTAAAAATAGCAGATAGCACATCTACTTATATTTCAATATCTTTCTCCAAATATAACATTGTAGAGCAGTAGTCCAAATGTGGAGCAACGATAGTTTTATAAATGAGCTCCGTAGTGTTTCTATTTAATTTACGTCTTAGTCTTCTAAGAAAATTTACCTTTTTTCATACCTTTTTTAGCACATATTCAAAGTTTGCTGTGGAAGTCAGTTTTGAGTAAGGATTTCGTGGTCTACGATTTTTATATGACATGCAATTATCACTCCCACATTTATTATCGTATTCCGGTGATTTTTTACGGCTGTAGTATAAATAATTATTCTAATTACGAATCCACGTAGAACTTGAATACTAGGAGATATAAACGCTGAGCAAACAAACAGTCGGAGTTTGGACAAACAGGCTTTAATTGCGATCAAACAAATCTATTTCTGATAGCGGTCAAAGGAATAAGCCAGTGAAAGCTTTGCGGTTATTTTGAGGGAAATAAAATAAATGTGTTTTTACACTTAATTGAATTACCAATAAAATTAAATGTCCAATTTTAATGAATATTATCTGCAATAAATTGGAATTATTTTTTTTTTCGTGTGAATACCGCTCAAGAGTATCAACTGCTCCCATATGGAGACAGTAAGACTATGGCATCCCCAATGAGGGTAATTTAAGTTTGAAGGAAATTAGAGAGGGGAAGGAGATGGGGAAGAGAAAGGTTGGGAAGTACCTGGCTATTCAGATCTGGTCACCAAACACGGATAAAGCCATTTCAAGCAACGTTTTAATTCGTAGTGGTGGTCTTACACCAGGGCGATTCTGAGAGTATCTTCTCCCCTGGAACGCGCTGCAAATACAATATGCATTATTTTAAATTCATTAATTGTGAAGTAACACAAATTAATAAAATGAAATTTATTTGTGCTTGTCGAGATTTGAACCCGCGACCTTCGGGTTGTTAGTCGAGAGTCATACCCAGTCAAAGTTAGCCATCCAGTAAAAGTAATGCTTGATTGAATATTAAAGTGGATGCAGATGATTTTCCAAACCGGAAACGGAATGTACAAACAAATTTACAGACATTGGAGGTTATCCACCACTTACCCTCCCTAGTATAAGTAAACAGATGGATACTCCTTCAAGGCTCTCGCCAAACTCTTATTTTTAATGAACGAATCTACATTTAAGTTTGAACGTATCTAGACTTCCAGTGTCCTTGTATATGGTGTTAGGAAGCAGTATGCAAGTGCTTTATATATACTATACAAAATAATAAAAGATCATTTCATCATCATCAAAATTTACGGTTCCGCGACTTTTCATCCCGCGACAAAATATCCCCCGACAAAATATCCCCGACAAACTATCCTACGGACAAAACATTCTCCGACAAAACATTTCTCAACAAAATAACTACTAAAACCTAACCTAACCTAACTTAACAAAAAATGAAACAAAAGTAATACAGACATCCTGTAAAGACAACGAATTATTGTTTAATAACAGTAAAATATAAAATAAGGTTAGGTTAGGTTAGGTTAGGTCAGGTTTTAGTAGATATTTGTTGGGGGATGTTTCTCCGTAGGATGTTTTGTCTTTTGATCCCCGACAAAATATCCCACGGACAAAACATCCCCCAACAAAATATCTACTAAAACCTAACCTAACCTAACAAAAAAATCAGACAAAAATAATACAGACATCCTGTAAAGACAATAAATTATTTTTATCTGTATTATTTTTGTCCAATTTTACTATTTAATAACAATAATTTAATGTCTTTACAGAATGCCTGCATTATTTTTGTCCCATTTTTGGTAGGTTAGATCAGGTTTTAGATATGTTTTTGGGGGATTTTTTGTCCGTAGGATATTTTGTGGAAGGATATTTTGTGGGGGATATTTTTCGCGGTATGAAAACGCGCATTACCAAAATTTGCATCCAGATGAAATGACAAACGGTCGAGTTAACGTTATTAGTTCGCAACTCTCACTAAACAAGATTCATAAGAAAATTATAATCTTTGGCGCCAAGTATAGGGAGCAATTATAAAGTTATATAGGTAGGTACTGACGATCATTAGGGAAATTTTAAATGTATGAGGTCCATAATGTTTATATTATAACGATATTAAACCGGAAGCATTATAATAATTGTGTTATTACGGTGAGTAAAACTCTAATTATCATTACTGCCGTGCGGACGAACTTGCCTTGCGTGTAATATTTTGTTTATTAACTAAACACTTTTAATAACTTTTGACAGTCTACATACACATAAAGTTTTGGTGATAATTTTATAATGGTCGTACTTTTAACCTTCATTTGACTAAAACTGGAGGCTTGCGGAAAATATTTCTCAATATTTCTCATTTCGGCTCAAGGGTCTCCCGCAACCGGTCTCTTCCGATCCGGCCTGCCACGCAGATGGTGGACAGACGGGCTCCTCTGCTAAATCACCAGAGGTGTTGGCATGAACAAAGACGGTATTTTATTTCCATTTTTATGCGAGTACCGCACAAGAGTCCTGTCTGCTCGCAGGAAGTGGGACTACGGTATCCCCAATTAGGATAGAGGAAGATTGGGAAGGACCTGTCTCTTCTGATGTAGTTCTTTAAAAATTACTACATTTTTGGACATTTGTATTTAGTCATAAAAATACATTGTATTACTAGCTTTTGACCCCGGCTTCGGATGTGCCACTCGCCCCTCACCCCCCCAATACCCGTTACATTCATTTTTCAAACAGCTCGCGTGCCACCAATAGGTGGCAAATAATTTTTTTTAATAAATACGTAACAATCAAACACGCGCAGTAAATTTTAACTATCAAAGGGATCTCCATAGTAACCTAAACAAATAACAAAATGACAGCGCACGTCAAACAACGTCAATTACTTAGCAACGCTTTGCTTTTCGTCTGGACAATAAACGTATAATAAATAATTTCATAACGCCAGAGCTTACCAATATATATAGCCTATAGTACTCGCAAATAATGTGATTTCTATGAGTGAAAGAATTTTTGAAATCCATTCAGTAGTTTTTGCGTGAAAGAGTAACAAACATCCATACATCGATACATCCATACATCCATACATCCATACATCTTTGGTGGTATGGTTTAGCCATACCTTAATACGTGTGTAAGAAAACACTGGAATTAACTGTTGATAATTTTTTACTGATCAGTAAAATTACAATCATATCGGAATACCGAGCGTGACAGTAGTACGGGACCATTTGTTTTGGCTTGATGTTCTAAAGACTAATGTACAGGGAATTTGAATGTTCCGGTACTTTCCGTAAGGTGCGACGATGTGCCAAATATTTCAGCGCAGGTAGGTAAGTACTTCTCCGTGTTCAGCGTTGTTGTTGCTCAACGTTTTGTTGAGCGTTGGTTCGCCACACATCCATAAATTCATACATCCATACATCCATACATCCATACATCCATACATCCATACATCCATACATCCATACATCCATACATCCATACATCCATACATCCATACATTCATACATCCATACATCCATACATCCATACATCCATACATCCATACATCCATACATCCATACATCCATACATTCATACATCCATACATCCATACATCCATACATCCATACATCCATACATCCATACATCCATACATCCATACATCCATACATCCATACATCCATACATCCATACATCCATACATCCATACATCCATACATCCTTACATCCATACATCCATACATCCATACATCCATACATCCATACATCCATACATCCATACATCCATACATCCATACATCCATACATCCATACATCCATACATCCATACATCCATACATCCATACATCCATACATCCATACATCCATACATCCATACATCCATACATCCATATATCCATACATCCATACATCCATACATCCATACATCCATACATCCATACATCCATACATCCATACATCCATACATCCATACATCCATACATCCATACATCCATACATCCATACATCCATACATCCATACATCCATACATCCATACATCCATACATCCATACATCCATACATCCATACATCCATACATCCATACATCCATACATCCATACATCCATACATCCATACATCATCCATACATCCATACATCCATACATCCAGACATCCATACAAGCTTTCGCCTTTATAATATTATAATAGGATAGGATAGGATAAATGTCAGTAGGTACTTACAAAAAAACCAGATGAGGCATTTTCGAGAACGCAGAGTATGGAATGTCTAGCAGCTTATTGTAGGCCAGATTTCTGAAACAAACAAAAAAAGATGATCAGTGGTAAATATGATAAAGATTAGCTAACACGATACTATAGCAAACACGTAAAACCCTTGGCAAAAGCATATTTTTCAGAGAACTATTTTGCTCAGTAATGCTCTATTAATGCATAATTTTTATATGTTGCACGTGACTCACATCGTGAGATGCGTAGGTATATCTGTGTCTACGTGACTTGATCTGCCTACAGCCGCTGGAATCTCATCTTTTTAGGGAATGTTTTGAGGCAAATCAAGGAGGACATAAGGATCTCAAAATAAAACACTGCACATAAAACAACTACTATATAAAAAGGGTTGTGTAAGCTCATAGGATTGTCTAATTTATTCCAGTTTTTGTATCCAAGCAGAGTATAGTAATTGAAAGAAATAAAACCAAAAAAACACAATCGTAATAATAGTAAATAACAACAAATTAATTAAAATACAAAACCAAGGTAAACAAAATCAGGAACGGCTGACTTGTATGTTATAATTTGGAACTTAATAAATTTAAGGGAGGCGGGTATTGGTACCACCGCGCCGGGAACCATTTGTTGGATAACCAACACCTCTTCCATAGGTCACCCCAAGTGCTTCGCTAAGTTTGGTGTTTGCAGCAGGGGTGCCCTGGGTTCAAGGGGTGAGGTTTATCCGGGTCTTGGCGGCAGATGCGTCTGCCCACCAGCTGCATGAGAATGGTTGAGGGAGTCCCTTTGTCTTCTTCAATCAGACTCTCTCGATCCATCCGCAATGGGAGGGATGGATTCATACGTCTGACACTCCTGGACACACTTACCACCAGACTTCTACCCACCCCTAATACCCTTTTCCTTCCCAGAACTTCATCTCCTTCGTTTTCTAAAGAGACTCTCCTTACAGCATCCCAAAGATAACACAGGCCCTGAGGGTAATTATTTTCCTCAGGGCCTCCTGAGTAATGTAAATGTAATGTAAAAAATAAATAAAATAAATTAGCGCGTATCCCTACTAGATATTTGCTATACCTTTTGATCAATTTTTTTTTTTTAATTCAGATAAGTTAAGTTTAAACGCCGCGCAGCCGTTCCCCTTAAAATGCACAAAGCAAATTAAACTATCCTTCAAAACGACATCATTACATAACAACCAAATTGTGTGCAATAATGTACGACAAAATTATTTTTAGTTAATGAGAATTATTTTAAAAAAACTTACGTAAAAAATAACAATTATCAAAAAAGCATTTGTAAGGGCTATATTTCACGTTAAATTAACAGATTCACGTTGAAACAAAAACTTGGTGAAGATAAATTAAAAAAATTTGATGCCTAAAAACGCCGCTTTTGCTAAGTTTTAATTTTTTTCTTATATTTCATCATCTGTTCATCGCCGATTGTGAAAGATAAACCTTTTGATAGGATATCATTAACACAAAAAATGCCTATAAAATCGTGAAAAATGATTTCTTTAACCACTGGAGCGACAGCGAAATTTTAAACTTTTTTCTCCGATTGCTCGAAATTTTTTGGTAATCATTTTAAATATTTTCCGCCCACATTAAAAAAAATCATACCACCGAATTTTAATACTGAGATATATAAACTGATTATAGTTATATGTAGACAATGAATTCACCTACCTTTTATCGATTATTACATATTCGTAGGATTTATAAAAAAAATATTATAAAATCGTAAACTTCTACTTAATTACTTCCAAAAAGGGAAAATTTACCAAAATTGGCAGCAAATCAATCCGAGGTATTTTAAATAGTGCCATATTGTAGCAAAAAGCACTCCAGTGGCTAATGACCTATTATAATTTAAAACGCAAATAAATAAGGTTGCTTATATCATTATTAATATTAGTTTGGATTAAAATACAAATTTTCAATTCAGTTACGTATTTTGGCCTAAAATATAAATTAAGGTTTTGTATGAAAAGGCCGAGCAGCCGTTCCTCTTAGATTCTCTATTAATCTAGTCCCGTTATTGTTGCCGATACAAATACCAACCTGTTTTAATTTTGTCAAGTATATTTTATTCAACTTTTGCGCTGGAAATCGTGACCTCTAGCCCATTACCTACGAGTATATTGGGGGCGATATAAGGTACACTAAGATTCGCTTGCAATCACAATGCTCAGCGGGGTAAAAACCGCTCGACAAAATCACCGGGCGGCAATTCCCGTGTGAACACTCTGGACTTGACAATGGAGATGAAAATATTTGCATCACGGCCAGAGCACCAATTTTGATTAAAAAAACACACTCAGTCCTGTACAATTATCGAGAAAAAAAGGGTTTGTTGTAACCTTTCCCGGTTTGTCGTAATCGACGAAAGTATCAGGAAGATAGGATTCAACAGCAGTAGGACCGTAACTGAGGTAGAAAGCACAACGTATTTAAATAGTACACTCATTCATACAGCATTAGACGAAACACTTACCAAAATAGGTATTTTTGAATGAGTTTTCAATTTTTTTGTATTTCTGGCTTATGTAACAAATTCTAGACTTTTGTTTTGAAGAATTCACAACGTACATTTATTACTCACATTTTATTTATTTGTTACCGGTTTCGACACATCCGTGTCATTTGTCTAACAAACTAACTAACTAACCATCACGCCATTTCACCGCAGGGGTAGGCAGAGAGGACGGACCGCCAAACAACTCGGACTTGGCACACACTCTTTGCCTCACTCACATTCATACATCGTCTCATACCTCATACATACTCTTCTATTATTCAGACTCTTAAGGCTCTGCAACCGGGCCCGAAAAGAAGAAGATAGAGAGATACGAAATTACGAATGTTAGAGGAGAGCGCTAACAGCGACAAAATCGATGCGAAAATTGCGAAAATGTTTAATAAAACACGACTCGTTTAAAATAGAGCAAAAATCTCGCGAGCATTACCTTAAACAGCATTTAAAGAAACACTGTGATTTTTTTCATACATGCGAGTATAACTTGTAAAATAACTGAAACAAACGTGTTAATAATAATTTTCGGAGCATACTTTGCGATTTTTTTCAATCGATGGAATTTTATATAATTTGCGTTTCGGCGCAGGCAAAGTCTAGATATTATCTTCAAGAATAACATATATTTTTTAAGAGCTTTAAAACTTACTGTGTTTAAGGAAATATGTAATAAATCGGTACAAATCCGGGTTGCGGGCCCTTAACATGGCCCGATTCAAGTATCTTATTCATTTGGTTGTGCCATGTCTTCCTCGGGCGTTCCGACTTCTTCTACCATACTCATTTGTCAGCGTTCTTAAAACTAATTTAAAAATTACACAAGTATAGCCATATGAAACAACTTCTACATTATTAGATCTCGATAAACTAGCTGTTAGCTGTTAGTAGGTAAAAAACACCTTTTATATTCTGATTAGAATATTTAACAGACTTGTTTTCCAATAATAAGATATAAACAAATCATTTACTGTATATATACAAACGCAGACAACCATTTTGCACAAAAATTTCACATTTTGAAAGCGCATTAAAAAAAGAGAAGCACAATAAAAAAAATCCACACTCCTGTTAGGTACGATTGAATTGATTCAAAATTTATTCCAAAAATCACTTTTTTTGGTTCAGAGCAAACCACGATACTTCTATAGCTTTGGTTTGAGTGAAAAATGATTCAAAATTGATTCGTAATAGACAAACACTAAAATTTATTGTTAAAATTTACACAAATTTTTACATGGACATTTCGTTATATTCCTAGAATAAAAGCTTTTGAATAATTCGACACCTAGTCATTTTTTTTTCATTTGTAAAACACACGACAACATCTAATAGCAAATCCACTTCGAAACAATTAAAGCTCCAGGCATCTCTTCTTTACTTACAGTACTTCGAGTTGCTCTAGGTGTGAAAATGCTTTGGTTGGTATGGCTGATAGTCTGTTTCCATCCAGGCGCAGACTCCTGAGAGATGATGGATGGTGGAACACCAGCTCTTCAAGGATGCTGATGAAGTTGTAGGCCAGGTTTCTGCATCAGCAAAGGTTCTGATATTTTATATAACGTCTGTGTCTTTGATGTGGTTGTTCGGAATTCGCAATTTGACTGACATACGATCAATATTCGTTTTCAACATTTTAAAAAGACCTAATCAACGTTTGTATCAGCATAAAATAAATGACAGATGCCTACAACTTTATTATGGAAATATTGAATATATATGACTTTATTTGCAAGTATATTTTCATGGTTTTTTGGCAAAACAAGGAGCATCCTTCCCAATAACAATTATTACCCTCTTAAACAACATTTTCAATGTTTGGACAGAGTATTGGGTTAAAAAAATCCAAGGGAGCATGCTATGCCGCAATGCAAAGAACTATCCCATCAAAACCGTGGTTTCAAAAATCCCCCCATCATTCCAAAAATTAATTTCTAACTTATCTGAATAAGAATTGGACACTGTTCCGTTTCTTCTTACCTTTTCAAATGCACTTGCTTGACTTCCTAAATTGTACATTTTGTGGTCTAGAAGTAGGAACTGCATACTTTAGACCACGTATTTTCTGGTTGCCCTCTCTAAATAGATATCCATTCTTCAATCAAGTCTTATCTAAAATTGCCTCCCCTCTATTCAACACATCATCTCTTTTGAAGTCTGAACTCGACTCCAATTATTTATGTAATTTTGAAATTTTCCCATTTAAATAAAATTACTATATGGATATTCACTGTAAAATATTTAGGTCTTCAAAAAGGAGTAATATGGTAGACTGGTTTTTTAAATGAAGCACTTTTGATAACTTAAATTCTTCGTTTTTTATTGTTATGAATTGATATTTATAAATTGACGACAATAACTTCTTCACCACCCAACGGACAAGGGTTCAATGGTATTTTAATTTTTCAGTGCAAGTTTTTTTTACTAGCGTAAGGCTTTTTATAAGTGTACTTCCTTGTCTGTGGGGAGGGGAGAAGACAAGAAATTATTCTATTACAGAGACATCTGTTGGACAAATGAGATAATAATATTCTCTTTAAATTCATAATGGGTATTAACTCTGGGTACAAATTAAAATATTCACCTTTTATCCTCTCCATAATTAGAATTTATGACCAAAACACCCTTAACCACTCGAACCAATAAGCTTGTTTTCACTATAATATAACATTACCAGACATATGTCTGACGTTTGGGGCGTACCTGACTTATTGAAGGGTGATTACCAGAAACATAGAAGAAAATGATGTGTGATGAGTGACCATCAATATTTCTAATGAATGTGGGTAAAACAAAACCAGCATTTAAATTTGGGAGGCGGGTGTGGGTACCGCCGCCCCGGGAAACATTTATTGTATAATAGGTCACCCCAAGTGGTTCGCTGCGTTTGCTCACTTGCAGGGATATCCGGGTTCATGGGGTGAGGTTTTTCGGTGTGTTGGCGGAGGATGCATCTGCCCACCAACTGCGCGTAAGGCCGAATCGGGAGACACTAGTTGAGGGACACCTTTTGACGTCTCCAGCACCACTCCCTCTGAGTATGGCCTGGCACCGTGGTAGAAGGGATGTCCGGCACTCCTGGACCCATTGACCCCAGATTCCTACCCACCCATCACACATTTTCCTTCCCAAAACTTCTGTGGAGGTCGAACAAAGGACACAGAATTGCATTCGGCTGGCTTTCCAATTGGTCTCCTAGCAACCTCCTAGAAATCTCTCGGCGCCGCAACGAAAACCACCGATGATTCAGTATTAAACTACCGGTCAAGACTCACTTGCGTATCGTGTTTGTTCGCCCTTCACATTATTATTATTATTAAATATTTAAATACAAAGGAATTATGTGTTAGTTACAAATTGTTAATAAACCTGTAAGTAATGTACCGACATCTTACTTATTTGATTTACCACACCCTTTACACACTTTAAAACACATAACACATCACCCTATAACTGGTGACCTCCATAAAATATCTCCCTCTATAATTGGTGACCCCGACGTGATCCTTTCCTTACTTTTCTAATAAGACCCACCACACAACGTCTCCAAAGATGACACTGGCCCTGAGGGGTATTATTTTCCTCGGGCTTCCTATGTGGAGGTATTGTAAAAATAATCATATTATCATACATCCATGTTTTGAAATTTTTGATTGATTTATAAGGTATTTAGGGGATTTAGTGCAAAGTTTGAAATATCACAGACATTTATTAATATGATAAATATATGATATGTCGATCGTCCATCCAGCTGACTAGTCAGACATCTCCGAAAAATCAAAATTTGAGTTGAGTAAGCAATTATATTTAAAGTGTATCCTCTCTGGTACAATATTCAGATTATTTATTTATTTTATTCAGGTTTTCAATAAAACAATTGTATACTAAAAAATTATGGAGAAGATAACATTTTTTTATAAAAGTGCATGGGGGGGCAGTTTAACTATGTTGTGACGTATGTCAAGAGATGGTTCCTGAATTCTCTATAGGTGACATTGAAGATGTCGATGCTCTATGCACAGACGTTAAGCAGTTGAGTCGCCCTGCTTATTGGTGCATTCTGATAGGCAGAAGTTCTCGCTTTCGGAGCATAAAAAGTGCGTAGGATCTCCCACGAGTACACGCGTTAGGGACATATAAGTTGATCTCTTTCAATATTGGCGGATTTAGTATGGTACCGGAGATTAACTTAAAAAAATGTTTGCCTAATAACTCACAAATTAAAATTAAAAATTGCAATTACTCACAAACACCACCAAATTGCAGTAAAACTAAAAAAAAAGTAAAAAATAAAACCTTTGAATTTAAATATGTCTGATTAATCAACTGAACGATCGGTATTTTTTGTGGATTTAATTACAAACTAATTCAAATTTAATATCCGGAATTTACACACATACAATTTCCATGAATGTGGCTCATACGTTGTTTTATTTCAATTATGCATGCTCCACTAAGTTAACCCATTAACGGTACTCATAAAACAAGGCATTATTATAATACATATATTCGTTTTATGACATAATTTCGTTTATTATTATTATGTGTTTTAATTACGACCATACCACGAATATAGGCGTACCGCTGATACAACCATTATAAACTCTCTCTCGCTCTTTCCCATAAACAAAGCACGTCGTAGAATTACAAAGGCGCTTTCAGTGGCAGCACCAAATTACCAATAGGAGTTTAGGTAATCTTTCAGCTTGGGCATTTTTTTTCAAATAGCTCCATATGCCGTGTCGTCTTAGGGGATGCCGTATGGAGGGTCTTTTAAATAAAAAAAGGATTGGAAGTTCTAGGAAAGAAAAGGTATGAGAAAATTTGGAGGTCAATGTGTCCAGGAGGGGCGGACGTGTGACTCCACCCCTCCCACTGCGATGCAAGGCGATGGGTCGAGAGAGTCCGGCTGGTTTTTTATTTTATTTATTAAATAAAACATACATCGAAGTTGCATTCCCATGAGTTATCATAACTCATTAAGAGGGCATTACCAGAGAAAACCGGAAATACGTCATTTTCAAAAAAGTTTTTAGACGTATTGACTCTTTTCCACAAAAAATTATAAATGGATTTCGAAAGATTGTTCTGTTATCTAGCATTCGTATGTAATAAATTTTGAGAAAATTTTTTAATTTTTAGTATAATAAGGTTATTCCATAGGTCGTTGGCAGATTTGTTCAATTTTCAAAAAAGATTTTGTATTATACCACACCCATTTCAAATAATAAAATCATGCAGTAAAATAAATCAATACATTATCTAGCAAACGTATGTTTTAGAATTTTAATTTTAGTTTCAATAAAATCATTAAAAAATATGTACATACATGTGTTTCTTGACGAAAATTGGTCCATTTGTGTATTTATTAGCGCACTTACAAACTAATATATTTCAGATTTTTTTAACATTCTTATTAAATTTAGACATTATTGAAAAATGATAAATACTTATAATCAAAAAAATAACTACAAAAAGTACATTATTTTAATAGTTTTATCACCACGCCTTTCAGCATTTTTGGATGAAGGTATAAATTAAAGCTAATTTGAATTGAAATAAATTCGATATTGAGTTATAATTTAAAAAAGCTGGTACGGAGAATAATTAATCTTTCTCATTGTAACCGCCCTGCACGATCGTAAGAACAACTTTCGACGAAATGTGGATTTTCGTCCGCTGGCTGGTTAAACGCTCTTAAGGGATCGCCAATTCGTACTTTTGAATGGTTAAACCCAACCCAATCCAATATGCAGACACAATATATGAAGAAAATTTTTACAAAACATTTCACAGAAGCAATATATAGACACAACATATGAAGAATCACTTTACAAATATTTCACAGAAACATGTCATAAAAGATTTTATGAATTATTATCACTCATATGATTTATGTACTGTTGGTGTCAAAAAGTTAAAATAAAGTATCCTCCATGATGGACTATAAAAATATAGATAGGTTAGGTTTCCCTCAATCAGTTCGGTCCGATCCGGCCCGCTAGGCCTAGAAAAATATCACCTCACGTACCCGGACACCCCTGCTAATCACCAAACGTAGCGAATCACTATGGAAAGGGTTTTGGTTATCCAATAAATAGTTCCCGGGGCGGCAGTACCCGTATCCACCAAAAAATTAACTGAAATTATTTAATATTAATATTATTTTTAATGACCGACCGAAGGTTCGGTTTCGGTTTCGGCATGTTTCGGCAAAAAAATCAAGTTTCTAATAAGTTTCGGTTTCAGAACCTTCGGCCGTACCGAAACTTCGTGAATAATTTCCCTCAGGACCTATGTCATCTTTGGGGATGTTGAGTAGTGGGTCTTTACGTGAAAAGGATGGAGTTAACCTGGGCTTCGAAAAGATCCATGTTGTAGGAGGGAGGAAGCATATAGGCCGGCTAATGGTTAGTCTAAAAAACGCTCTCACTCTGCCGAATACTGAGCCAAATGGACAACTGTACTTCAGGCCGATAACAGGTAAATAAAATCATCAAAATCGACTTTAGTATTCCTCACTTTTCTTCTTTAAAACTGGACTGATTTTTAAGATTTTTTACGGCTCTTTCTTTGTCTGTACGTTTATCTTTTTTTTTTAAAATACGTTGTCTAGTTTGTATGTTATAGTCCAGGGATAGCACGCGTGCCATTAATGGCACGCGACACAATATTTTGGGCACGTCACTGATCACAAATTTTATTATGCACTACGAAAAAAAGTGTGAAGTGTATAGTAGGTGAACGAGCGAACCCGAGTGATCCCTACGCTACAGAATGTTCGGGTGCGGTGCGTGGGCTGCGATACCCGGGGTACGGTGCAGTATGCGGTATGACGGAGGGAAGCGCGGCGCTCATTCGTATGTTTTCGTACCTACAATCTACATCGCGAGTTTCTATTGCTAAATAATGACGCACAGTTTCTTTATGCATAACATTTTTTTATTTTTATTTTTTTTTAATATTTTTATTTCATACATTTTTTATTAGTAACAGATATTTGTTTTTTTTTTGGCTACCACACTAGGCTAAGCCCGTGTTGTGGTAGTCGTACATTTAATATTTTAACATTTCAAAAAATATTAAGAAATACTTAAAACTAAAGAGAAAAAAAATAAATCATATTTTAAAGAAAAGTAGAAATAAAAATGAAAATTCAAATTCAAATTTTGAAATACAAAAATTAATAATAAAGATTAAATGTTAAGAACTCAAGTGTTCTGTATAAATTAAAACATATAAGTATATAAATCAAAATTAAAAACATAAATAAATTTAGTGAAAAACTAAGAGAAAAAAATAACAACATTTTAAAGAAAAATAGAAATAAAAATGGAAATAAAAATTTTGAAATGCAAAAATTAATAATTAAAATGTAGTGTTAGAACTCATGAATTATTTTAAGTACGTTCGTCCCCTTTCAAAAATCCAATGTTGTACACGTGTTATAAAAAGAGAATTAGAATTACTTGACTTTATGTCAGTACTCAGAGCATTATATATTTTAGGAGCGATGAACCAGAATTGTCGTTGAGCGAATGAGGTGTTAGTTTTTGGGACCACGCAACCCAGGTTTGATGAAAAGCGGGTTTGTGCTTGATGTTGTGGAGCGATTAGTAGATTATTTTTCGTATATAACAAATGCTTGTTTTAGTAAATAGCTGTCGAATATCTAAGACCCTGATTTTTGCAAAGAGTTCATTTGACGGATGGGTAGGTTGACATTTAAATATAATTCTCAGAATTAGTTTTTAAACTAAAATAATTGGTCTAATAATGGATTCAGCACAACCACCCCATCCCACTATACCGTATATTGCTATGGATTGGAAAAGGGCAAAGTATACGCTTCTTAGAGTCTGTAAATCTAAGATAGACCTAAGGGAGTAGAATATATGGCAGAGTTTACGAAGTTTTTTTACTGTGTCGCCGATGTGATCTTCCCAACGTAGTTGGTTGTCTATGATTATTCCCAAATATTTAACTACTTTTGAGGATTTGAGGGTCGAACACGTACAATTAATATTAGATGTGGTTTCCGGATTAACATAATAGTGAATTTCGTTTATATAATTGTATTTTAAAGTTTATTTGAATTTTATCTATGATTAAAATGTTATTTAATATGGATTGTTCAGCAAAAAACAAAAAAGTGCAAAAAGAAATAAACAGTCAATATCTATTATAAAATATGTTGGCAAAAATTGTCATACGAGCGCGGCAAGTTTTACGCGGCTGCAAATGTCATGTTTTTTGTTTTTGTTTTTGTTTTTTCTTCATTTTCTATGCTCGGCATAGAAAACCTTTTCAAGATGGTCAACAGAGTGGAAGATCGCCTCTCAGTATCTCCCTGGTGTAAGACCACCATTCCGAATTGAAACGTTGCTTGAAATGGCTTTAGCCGTGTTTGGTGACCAGATCTGAATAGCCAGGTACTTCCCCACCTTCCTCTTCCCTATCTCCTTCCCCTCCCCACTACCTTCAGCCTCACAACATACCCCAATTGGGGATGCCATAGTCCCACTGTCTCCAGACGGAAGCAGTTGGGACTCTTGTGCGGTATTCGTGTAAAAAAAACTTTGTTTCCACGACAACGATTTGTTTTGTTTTCATCTGACGTTGGGAATAACCCTCCCCCCCCCCGCAAAGTCAAAATTATTTGATGGTACGTCTATGACCTCATTAAACATTTCGTTAGAAAAATGGTACGTTGATACGTAAAGGTTCGCCATCCTTGTTATAGTCAATCCTCGAAGCTCCGGCGCTCCTAGCTTTTACTAGTCAATCCTCAGGTCTGACATGAAGTCATAGTTAACTTAGCTTTGGTCAAATCTAGGATAAACCAGTCATTCCGCGAAGAGACTGCATATCGACCTTTGACTATGACATGTATGTTGAACGTCTGGTCACGGGGTTCAAACCAGGCAATTTTAATGATTTTTGGTGGGTCCTAACGAACGATAAGAAGTGACTTAACAAAAAAAGCAATACCGACACGCTAATGGTCGATATCTATATTATATTTAACTAGCAGACCCGGCTACACGTTGCTGTGACTAATGAAACACAACGCCATCTACTGACAACGCCATTGCTCAACCTTTATAGCCAACGCGATAATTAAACTAATCCTGCAAGTGCCTTTCTACACACATTCAAGCGAAATTTACAAAACATTAGAAGTAATGTCAATAAAACAACTTTATGCCAAATCTGCTCTGCTATACTTCCTCCAAAACAAACTCCATATTCCAATCCAACCAAAAACAATAATAAAAACCCGATCCTTAACAAATATAACCCTGAACATACCGATAACACACACCACTCACGGACAAAGACATTTTCAGTATTATGCAACCAAACTTTTTAATTATATGCCCATTACTCTGAAACAACTCTTAACTGCAAATACATCTACAAACATTCACAAAAAACATATCACAGCCTGGATCAAAAATCAAGATATTAACTTTATACAAAATACTTTAATCCCTAACCAAACTTAACCAAACTATAAAATAAATAAACATGTCTTTCAAGAATTTACCAACTATTCATATGTCCATATATATACCTTATACGTATTTTTTTTTCTTTCTGTATTCAATGTACAATTATCATTAAAATGTAAAAAAAGAAGATAAAAAACTAACTTTCTACTACAACACATAAATACCTGTACTTGTCACACTTAATCATAAACACGTAAACACCTCAGCACAGGTTCTCCTAGTGAGGTGTTCACGAAACATACAATATCACCAACCAACAGTTTCACCTTCTCAAACCTACCTTACACCCAGTGGCGGCTCGTGAATTTTGGGTGTGCTAGAGTGCTGTTATTAAAAAAATAGCTTTATTGATGTTGTTGTAGCTGAAAAATTTTTTTTTTTTTTTTGAAAATCAGTTTTTTGTATAAAAAAATTCAGAAAGTTTCAGTTTGGCGACTTACACCCAACATAATGAAATGAAATATTAATATGTAATAAAAAATTTTTTCAAAATATATTATGTAAAAATGTTTATAATAAGGTAAAAACTGTAATATATATAGATATAAATAAATAAATAAATAAACGCCATTTGTTAATTTGCATATATACCAAATCCACCAACAATCACAACCATTCAACCAATTTACACAAAACCTTGACAAATTATATACCTAATCCTTCCTCTTGAATCACTCTATGTATTGATGAAAACCGTATGAAAATCCGTTGCGTAATTTAAAAGATCTAAGCGTACAGACAGCGGGAGCGATTTTGCTTTATACTATGTAGAGAAAATATTTGCAGTAGTGGCAAAGTCCAGAGAGGAAATTGGGGAATTTATTCGTACAGACAAAACGCCTCCCGGTTTCCTCTTAGGATAGGAGAATTTCAAACGGACCGCCCGTTTCTCCATAGAGTCGAGGATTTTTCAGGTTTTTTGGGGCTTTTCAAACAAGAGGTGTGCAGATAATAAGTAAATAAGTTCATAAGATAATATGTTTGTGGTCTCTACTTCCGCCCTACTAAGTGCTTTTTACTACTTTGTTTTGTTATGTACATTTATGATAACGTTTGACAGCTGCAAAAAGGATAATGAGATAAGAGAGATATTTTTTTCGCTATTACAACTAAAATAATTACGCACGGGTGCTACTTATTTTAATAGATTGTGACCGAGTTATCGTCACCAGACTGTGGACTCGCCAGAGGATAAACAAAAAGTACATATAATTATTATCATTATTAATTTAGCAAATTATTCTTTTACAACATTTTCTTGTTTATTTACAAACAAAAGCAATTTTTTTTTCATCTTCCACGGTCGGGAATCGAACCCCGTTCAACTGCTTGTAAGGCAACTGTGCTGACCAGTTTGTTTATTAAATAAGTGAAGAAAATACTTGGTTTTAAGTCACTTAATTGATATATCTTCAGTGTTTATCGGTTTGAGGATTGTTATAAAAATAATGATAATCTTTTTTCATTTTGATAATCATAAATATTTTTATAACAGTCTTGATGATGGTACGGAGTACCGAAACCAGTAAAAAGTGAAAATATATCAATAAAGTGACTTAAAACCAAATACTTTCTTTTCATTAATTTAAAATGTTAAGTTATAATGTGTTTGCTTCTTTTAAAAAAATAATGTTTATTTATTTAGCTATATTATTATACGCCTAAGCCTGGCTGCACACATCAGGTTTTTCCATCCGATTGTCTGATCAGACAAAAATCGATTGGCCCGGATTGGACGGCCGGCGCCGAAAGGCGTGGCCTATTTTCATTATCGCCGCGCCGGCTATCCAATCCGGTCCGACAACGGACGTGGCCCTGGTATTATAACCAATCCGGTTTTTGAACCGATTTTTGTCTGATCAGACATTCGGATGGAAAAACCTGATGTGTGTGACCAGGCTTAAACGGGCTTTTACTGTGATATACATACATATTTTTTGGAACAATAATCATGAAGTAAAATATGCTTTTTAAATATACAGGGTATTAAGGGACATACTTGACTTACTTTTACCAGTAATTCCTGACATCATTTGAAGTAAATGAAATTTTGGTCTCCGGTGACATTTTCGATATTTACTTTTCTACAGAAACATAAAAAAATAGTATGTTTGGATAGTTGGGGCGGGGTAAGACGTTGGGTGGTTACTCAACTGAGTGGCCAGTGACGATTTGCGTAAGAATTTTTTTTTTTGATTTTGAAGAAAAAAAATTTGAAAAAAGTCGTCAAAAAAGAAACCGGAGACATACATTTCGTTTAAATTTTTTCCTCCAAATAATGTCAGGAATCAATGGTTAAAGTAAATCAAGTCCGATTATGAACACCCTGTACAGAACCCACGCAGAAGATTACTAACATGCTAAAATTGATTATTATTATTGATTATGTTATTATAGCCTTTTCATAACTACATTCCATGCAGTTCAACACATCTATACTTCTGAAAAAATATTGCCAACTGCATGCCATCAAGTTACAAAGATTTGAAGGTGTTTGAAGAATTGCGAGTTAAATTCATAATTATGTTCTTAATAAGGAACTCCAGTGAACAATATTCTGGCTTTAAAAAATATCTTCATATTCATCAATAAACGCTGATTCTGAATATATAAGTTTTATTTAATAATATTAAACGCAGTTTTTAAAAAATTATTAAAAAGTCCATTTTTAATAGGGTCGTAAAAACACGCCGTCAAGGTGACGTCATTGTTCGTCGTGTCGTGACGTCACCGTAAAGTCGTTGTATGGGAATGTATGATATGACAAAGCCATCGTATTAATTTATTCGTTTATTTACACACTGTTTATAGAGATTTAGTTGTTATGTTTATTGAAACATTAATTAGGCCTAAATAATGTTTAAAAAATAAAGGTATCTCTTATTAGTTTATCTCTATTATTGAAAATATTCAAAAACTACCGCACAAAAAAAATAGTAATGCTATTTCTTGGGAGAATACTTCGAACAACAGAATTCAAAATGGCGGCAGTAGATCAGCTGATTGCCCGATCCAATACTAATTTTTCAGGAGTGATGACGTCACACGATTCACCATTCATACGGTGGTTTTCGGGGGGTCTTGAAAAATTAAAACTTTGACATTATTTTAACTATTAAAACTAACTCTAAAAATAAAAACGCAGTTATTTAAGTCAGAAGGTCATTATTCATTAAAAAAAATTCAAAAATGGACTGGAGTTCTCTATCATGAATGTGTTTATGAATTTAAGAATAACGAACTTCTTTTAGAATGTTACGTATTGTTGCATGTGAAAAATCACAGGATAGTCTCGAAGAGATAATTCTCGACATCAGTTCGAACATTGAAAATGATAATGAAAATACATTTCTGTTACAAATTAATATTGTATAAGGTAGGTTATATTAGGTAGGTTAGTAGAAGTTTATTATAAATATTATATTTCTGTGATTTTAAAAATTACGCTAAAATTTAAAGCAAATCCGAGTTCCAGATATATACCACAAACGATAATTGTATGTCACACTTAAATAATAGTACAAGAACAAGAAAAAGTAATAATTGTTTTTCAAAGTTTACAGTAAAATATGGCATAAGATCGTACAGTGACATCAGAAAGTGTATAAAGAATACAAGCTCTTGAAGGATAAACAATAGATACGTGTACTATCAATCAATCAATCTAGATTGAATTAAAATTTATTGAAAAGACCTGATAGTGTAGACCTCTTCGGCAGGTGCGGCTGGCCCTAACGTTCACTGGTGCGCCGAACCACAAACAACATTTTGATATTTTTAATTTAAATTACGCACAATGTTAGAAATTAAAATGTTTCACGTATTTCAAAAAAAAAAAATTAAATGCATGAATTTTGCAAGAGATAATAATTATTGCAGCCGGCTGGTGTTCTTTCCCTCGCGCTGAGACCCAGATAAATAGGTAGATAGATACCATTCAGAGCGTTTCAGTCAAACGCCGTTTGGTAATTGTCATTCTGTATAATGCCCATAGTAAACATGTTCAGCAGATCGTCAAAAACACAAAATGTGCCTAAAATATGCCACTGGCCGCGCGCCGTCCGGCACGTACAAGATACGAAGCGTATCGACTTCAGCGAAATAACTAGGTACTATTCTTGCAGGTTGGAACAGGATAGTAATACTTAGCTGACAAAATTCAACCATAACGTGTTTTGTTATGCTTGGGATTTAGTAAACTTATTTGACAATGACATTAGTTTTTCAGTTAAAAGTGACCTTTTATGTGTGTGCGTTTTAAATGCACTACGCTACACCGGATACTGGGAAGAAGCTTAGTGAAAACATGGAGTGAATGATGTCTTCGCTCGGCAAAAGGACCGAAGAAGTTTTTTTTCTTTCCATAAATAGGATAGCTACCTAAACCCAATTAAATTATATATTACGTGTTTGATTTATTGCTTGGTAAACCACCAAACATTTAATGCACGAGCCGCGCCTGCTCTTCGGTGCAGATAAATAGATCCGCTACACATATCTATTACAAACATCACGTAATCTATTTCATTGAACCAAAGTTACGCACAATCTCCCAAAACCGAAATTAGCGCTTTTGATAATTCATGAAGAATTTATAAAATCAGCTATTCCGTGAAAAATTTGCTAAATTGTGCTGACATTAATTAAAAAGTTACGTCATATACAGAAAGATAAAACGCAAACTTTTGATAGTATTACTGTATAATAAATTTAGGCTTTTCCACTCCACCCTACTTACGAAGGTTTCTCAATTTATTGCGAGGTTTTACTGAAATTGAAACAAAACTGGCCTTAGATCAACGGTACTTTTTTGGCACCGAACAAATACGAATAACATACACCAAAGTACCCCTACTGTAGATTTTTTTTATTCTTTTGTAAATGGAACGTGAATTACTACTGGCGTTATCTAGCGACCAATTGAGCAAACATACGAGGCATTTCCATAGGCGGAATTCAGAGCACTTTCTTTTGTTTGGAAAATAGTTAAATTTTATTCGTTTTGGGAATTAGAGGAGTCCAATACGCTTAATGCTTGATGTGAATTTTGGGGATATGTAGCAAGGTTAGTAGAAAATGCTTTTGATAAGGTTAGCTCATACGGGCCTTTTTCGAAAAAAAACTCGTGGGGCCGCTTTCGAAATTTAGTATGCGTGACGTAGCTTGAAGTAAAATAATTCCACTTGTATTGTAGTTAATTCAAATCTTCCAATGGAAACATGGACTGCAAGCGACGTCACGATTTTTAAAAAAATCACCGCTCTGCTTCATCTAACCTTGTTAAAAGCATTTTTTATGAACCTTGGGTATGTAGTATTGCTACCTATGGACGTCATTGAAAAAAATACTGAGGAGTAATACATAATCTGAACTATTTAAATAATAATTTTATCATCTTGCATATTTCATGTTAAGTTTGTGATTTTCCATGAGCCGTCCCACACCAATGAGCGTTTTATAAGATGTTTTTTTTAGGTCGATCCCCGTATTGAAATTATATAAGGACTAATATGAAAAACCTTTGCTTTATACAGTGATTATTTTCATACTCAGGATTTCGAACAGGTAGTTAACATTACAGAAAAAAATAATGTTTTGGGACGGTACTAAATCGTCGAAATATTGCAGTAGGTCCGCGTTTTGCGTTTGCCGTTACTGTCAACTAATTGTCGAAAACACAGGCGAAACATGTTCACGATATGTATTAAATACAATATTATGCACTTTCAATAAGATTTTAAATATAAAATGAAATAAATGTACAACATTTTCACTTAATATTCACGTAATTATGTTTCATCTCGAATCTATGCAGATTGTTTTTAGTAAAATACTTCACGCGATATTTTTTGGGAATGTCAGTTTTCGGTGTACAAGTCATTGTTAATACTAAAAACTTATTTCATGCTAATTTTTTTGCGTATTTCGAAAAAAATCACAGATAAAATTACCCAATCCTCAAATCCTTTAATATTATAATTAGAATTGCAATACATTACATCAAAATTTTGAAAAAAATAACGACTTTCACACCAACTTCAAGATTTTTTAATTAGTTTTGTGAATTTGTAAATATTCGTTTTTATTGTCTCTTGTAAAGTTTTCATTTTAGGTTGAAGGGTTTTACCAAACCCAGTCGATATGAAATATGATTGAGTAATATCATTGAAATTTTACAGATATTATTTAATATTGATAGAAATTACTTTTTAAATATAGATGAATTTATAAATAGTTCGTCTAAGATTAAAAAACAAAAGAAACAACGAAAATATTCCACACATTTGGGGTGGTGCATTACCCCCCTTCGTAATGGGAATGTTAAGTTAATATTTTCAACATTTTTATAATTTACTGCTGCATCCTTTCCAAGTATAACCACTCTTTCATCATGGTCTAATGTGGCCGAACATTTAAAGCAAGGATTTCCATTTGGTTATGTGAATATATTATTTAGTGAGATGTTTTCGAAAACAGAGTAACGGAAGACCTACGTACGTTTGTCTTTGTCGTACAGCTACACAATGTGAAGTAATGTGAACGATCCCTACTTAACCTTATTGTTTCCCATTTAATGGGCGAATGAAATTATATTGATAGTGGGACGATCGCTGAGCCACGAGACACATAATCTTACATATAAACATCTCGTGTCACGGTGTTTGTGGTCGCACTCCTCCGAAACGGCTTGACCGAGTTTTATGATTTTTTTTATGTATATTTGGTAGGTATGATAATAGGTTTTAAAGTATACTTCATACGGCCAGGTGATTGGGGTGTTCCAATCCAGAAAAGAAAACTTTTTTTTTCATTTTTTTTATTTTTTTTTATTTGACACAAAAAATTCCTACAACCCCAAATTTTAACCCTCCTACCCCCACCCTCCCATTTTTTTTATCGCGACCGATTTTTACCGTCTTTCGTATTTCAAACAGCACGAAATTATTTATGTTGTTTAATGACAGATGCCGCTACGTCCGCCTCATCAAACTTTCATCCACACATGCGCAATACATTCACGATAAGCGTCACGTCATTTTGATATTCATTCGGCATCATGTTCTCGCGCGGGCAATCCATCGAGCTTATTTGTGTTGGCTAAAGACGGACTGACGAAAAATATCGTACACTCAATTGCTCTTCGAAATTAATATTGATTTTCTTTATTTCATTTTTCTACTTTAGTTGGTGTTTTTTTTGCTTTTATCGGCGTCATCGTCTACAGCGCTTCATTCCTGTTATAGATCCCATCCCCACACACTTACAATAGATACATTCGTTATTTTTTATTTAACACTAGAAATAATTTATATGGCAGAACAACTTTTGTCGGGTCAGCTAGTAAATATAATGGAAAAATAAACTAATGGAAAAATAAACTAATGGAAATATAAACTAAAGGAATCAATTGATATATTGTATAAATTAATCTTTTATGTAATAAAATTTATTTAAAACGGAGAAAACCTGTAGTCCATAAATTAAAATGTAACGATTGTAAATTATGTAGGTAAAACATCGCGAAATTTTGAAATTTGTTTAAAGGGAGGTGTTTAAACAATAATATTTTCTCGGAGTTTGCCAATCATTTATCGAAACGAATCGTACTTTTGATTTTAATAACGGAATAGAGTTACTACATTGTAATGTCAATGGTATTCATTTGAACATAGAGCCTAAAGTTGACTTAAAATATTATAAAAAATAAAAAAATATTTTTAAATGAACCGTTATTAAACTTGTTTCCTTTGTGAATTATGCTCTACTACCCCCCCCCCCCTTCCCACTCCAACTATTCATTGACACCTTTGTCTATTGTTGAAATTAGTTTTAAGTAGACCCTGGTGAAGTAAGCATTGCTTACGAACAAGTTGGTTTTTTTAACGTGGTTAAAACTAAATATTCTATCAATTTTAAATTATTTTTTGATTATACATCTGAAACTCAAAAGCTTGGCATACTTGAGGAGAGTAAGATCTTTTAAATGTGAATACCGGAGAGAGTATTGCTGTGTTTTACTGTGAATAATAATAGTTCCAACTTCTTCCAACCGTCTGAAACCAGTGACTATGGTATTCCCAATTGGAGTAGGTAGTGAGGCTGAAGGTGTGGGAATGGGAAGGTTACAAGAAATAAGAAGATGGGGAAGTCCCTGGCTATTCAATACTTTGCTTTGACTTTGAGTATCATTTTCAAAAATTTTAACTAATTGCTTGAAAAAAACAGAAGTTGTAAAGGAGGCTCCTACGTCGATGTTTTTTTTTTTTTTTTTTTTTTTTTTTTTTTTTTTTTTTTTTTTTTTTTTTTTTTTTTTTTTTTTTTTTTTAATTGAGTTAGTTTATACTACATGAATATAAACTAATAAGCACAATGTAACATTTCATTTGATAAATTTAAATATTTTTACAGTAAGCATAACATTTCTTTTTAAATACATTCATTCTTTCGTCATTCTTCATACTTTCAGGCATTTCATCATACATCTTTAGTCCTCTGTACATTAGGCAGTTCTGTGATTTTGATTTCTTCATTTGTGGCAATCGAACTCTGTTTATATTTCTTGTTTCGTAATTATGAATGTCTCTATTAAAAACAATTTCATCCTTAAAGTATTTTGGCATTTGGTTTTCCATAATTTTATGCACAAAAATTAACACATTAAACAGTAGTCTCTTTTTTAGTGGAATCCAATTTAACTCCTCTCTCATTTGATTAATTCTTGCGTATTTGCCTTTCCCCAGTATACATCTCATAGCTTTGTTTTGTGTAACTTCTAGTTTGTTCAAATTTCCTTCATTGGCCAAACATAACATTGTAGAGCAGTAGTCCAAATGTGGAGCAACGATAGTTTTATAAATAAGCTCCGTAGTGTTTCTATTTAATTTACGTCTAAGTCTTCTAAGAAAATTTACCTTTTTTGATACCTTTTTTAGCACATATTCAAAGTTTGCTGTGAAAGTCAGTTTTGAGTCGAGTATTACACCCAGGTATTGGATTTAATTTACTTTTCCAATTTTTTCACCATTAATTGTCAAATTTAACCATGTGTTACGTGTTTTATTGCCTAACGTAATATTTTGATAATTTTTTTTAATTATCATCAAAATCAAAATTGAAATTATGATAACCCTTGAATTTTCACGGGTCCCAAATAATTTCTTTCCACTTTTCTCCTCATCCACTCTGCCTAAAAATGCTTCTTCATGAAAATTAGTCGGTAAACAAAATAAAAGTTAAGAAGAATCAGATTTTTCGATAAAAAAACAGAGGGTGCAATTCACACGCGGTAGAAATGAAACTTTCAGAAAATTAAAGTAGACAAGAGTGGGGAGACTTCGAAGCACTTTTTATCAATGTGGAAGATGATTTTTTCCTATTTTTTCGTCGAATTCCGATGCACCTTTTCCTATAATTTGGTCATCATATTATTTTTTGTGTTTTTTTCTTCGGAGTCGCTAGAGATCGCTTTCTTTTGTGTTTTCTTTGCCTATTAATTTGGGAGTGGTTTGAAGATTGGATATTGATTTTACAAATATAAAAATATAAATATTTTTTGGATTTCGTAGGACTCGATCTTTGGTTCGCTGAATATCTTGCAGCTAAGGTTCGTCAGGCGCTTTATACCACTACAGCAAAGGAGACTTGCGTGGGACCGTTTATCGTATTATATTGGAACCGAGTACACGTAAAATAAATAAATATTTTATTGCTATCTCATTCTCTCACGGGCTAAGGTTAGTTGTGTTTTTCTCTTTTTAGTGTCGCTTGCTTCTGTTTAATCGAGTTTCAAATCATAACGGTGCTAAAGAAGTATTCACTTCAAAAAATTCAATAAACTCAGCCAATAGTGTAGAAAATGCGTAGAGGAATTAAGACAAACGGTGAACTCAACACTAAGCACACAAGCGTAATAGTTTGGCTTTAGCAGAAATTTTCAAAAGTTTCCGGAAAATTCTGCTTGCCCAACTTCTTCTATTCCCTCGAGATTAAAACTTCATCGGGTTCGGGCTAATGGTAATGGGAGGATCCTTTGTTATTGGCTGGTTGGGATAATTAGGATCACCGTTCCCGAGAATCGAGAGATCAGGAGGATTATACGCTATTTAAATATTTAATATCTACCACTTTTTAATTGAAAAAAGGAGACTTTTTTATAATTGGGTAGAAATTCGTCCTGGAAATTCAACAGAATCTGACTTTTACCGTTTTAAATTTTACACCACTGACAAACAAACCTACGAATGATTTGAAAAATGTATTTTTTTATACACATATTAACTCTACATAGGAGCCTCTGAAGCTAACGGTTTCCCTCGGATGTCATCTTTGGGGATGGTACGTATTATTTTGACCGTTATTTATTGGTGTAGGCGTAAGATGAGATCTTGCTAATCTTAATGAAACGCATGTGGACGAGTTGGTTATTTATTTACACAATATTGACACGTATGTGTTGTAAAGCTAAGTGCTAGCTAATAGAGCTGTCGGAGCTAAAGGAGAGCGAGCAGTAACATTCATCACCTTTTATACCCTGTATCTGCCGTCTCGCTCATGCATATTTGAAAAGCAGGAGTACCACCAAAACCATTCTCACAGTACGTGAAAGGTATTTTAGGGAAAGGAAGGAAAAAGGTATGAGCGAAATAGGAATATGGGGGTCAATGTATCCAGGAGTGATGGATGCATGAATACATTTCTCCCTCTAAGTCTGGAGAGTCCTGCTGGAAAATACCTCAACCAGTCCTTCCCGATACGGCCCGCCACGAAGCAGATGGGCAAAGGCATCTGCCGCCATGACCTAGACGTGAACCCGGGCACCTCTGTTAAGTCATCAAACGTAGCTAACCGCTTGGGGTGACCTACGGCAGGGGTTTTGGTTATCCAATAATTGGTTCCCGGTGTGGCGGCCCCCATTCATGCCTTCCAAATTAGTTGTTTATCGGTTGTGTCAAATTTTAGTTTATTAGTAAGGACTTTTTTGTCAATACAGAACAAATTGAATGTCCCGTAGAAGGCACAGTTTGGGTGTTATGTCCAAAGTAATACCATATACGATTTCAGATGTTTTGCACACTGTTATCTTGTAAGTGTTGGTGTGCGCAAAGTGTTGTGACATGGAAACCAAAGCATCAATCTGTTTGTGTGGGTTAAGCATAAGTTTGTTAAATTTTTATTTTATTTTTATTTGAATGCACAAGAGCCCCAACTGCTCCCTGCTAACTGGATTCGGTGAGACTATTGCATCAACTATGTTGTTAGACTGAATGGGGAGGGCAATGAGGGGTGGAAGTGCACACGGAAGTATCTGACTACTCAGATTTTGTCACCAAACATGGCTAAAGCCATTTTAGTTATTGAAAAATACTATAATATATTTTAATGCGTTGGAGCGACTAATGTCAAAATATGGACCGCTTTTATTTTTCTGCCATTGACAGCGGTTCAAAATTGGACCACATTTTTCTTACAAAAGTTTTTGTACAAAAGTTTATGATTTTATAATATTTTTTTATAAATCGTATGAAAATGTGGTAATCGACAAAAAAGCTGAATTCATCGGCTATATAGAACCATAATCTGTTTGTATGTCTCAATATTAAAATTTGGAGGTATGCTTTCTTTAAAAATCACGAGCAATCGGAGGAAAAGTTTTAAATCGCGCTGTCTCTCGAGTGGTTAATATTACGATCAATGT
The DNA here is from genome assembly GCA_917880885.1 of Limnephilus marmoratus. Lineage (NCBI taxonomy): Eukaryota > Metazoa > Arthropoda > Insecta > Trichoptera > Limnephilidae > Limnephilus > Limnephilus marmoratus. The sequence continues at coordinate 24,650,865 of OU862931.1, read as the reverse complement.
AATTTGATGTTTTTACATATAATATTATACACGTATGCTGATGAGTATATATGTAATAAGAGGGTATCTTTTTACAACTGTTTCAGACTAGTTTTACCTTCTGCCATAAAGAAGTCATAAAAACAATTTCAAACACATTTACTATCTCTGTTATGTTTTCAGAATACGATTATGGTAATTTGGAGGCCATAAAATACTGGAAACCTCTTCCAAGCGTTTAGACACGACAATCTTAAATCTCCCGAATCTGAATATATGACAAAGTATATCCTTAGCGAGTATAGGTTGACTACACGTCTACGAAGAGTGCTGAAAACCCAGTGCATTTGTGCGCCTTTTTTAAAGTTTTTTTTTCAGAAAAAATAAAATTACATTTTCATTTATTTAGTCAGAAATAACTAAAATAAATACATTTTAAATCACATTTGCATAAATACATCATATAACAATATTATTCACTTATTATTTTGTTGATTAAAGTATGTATCGGGAGCATCTCCTATCCTTTTTCTATATTCCTCTTTCTCTCCCCTTCCCATAACCCAAAATTAATTTGAAGATATTAAAACTTCATTTCCAATGTACTTTAGCATAAGAAACTTCTGTCGCATGACTTCAGCTCACTTGTATATCTATTATCACTGTATATTATGTAAAAGCTGTTTGTTTCTTACAAATCATCATCATCATCATCATTACATAGTATAAAATGAAGTCGCAAAAATGTATATGCTCGTTAATCTTTTAAACTACGCAACGGATTTTCATACGGTTTTCACCAATAAATAGAGTGATTGAAGAAGAATGTTTATATGTATAAAACATGTAAATTATATTAGAGAAAAGCCGAAAAATTCAAAGAAAACATATTTTTGTGCAATTTAAAATGGCTGGCGGGCCGTACTATAGTCACTTTTGAAATTCGTTATACGGAAGAAATTGGAAAGTAGATGTCCTAGAGTAAATAGGTATTTGATTTTCCCTTTTCAAATATCCAGTGTTGCATTGCAAGCATTGTATAATTATGGCGATCGCCCGCGTCTATCGGTGTTCGGTGTTCTCCAGTCAGTAAAATAAAACGTGCTTTACAGCGCGACGCTATAAAAACCAATCATCAGTGCTTAAGTTGTAAAAAATTGTTAGTATTTGAGGGAATTTATCTATGAATCTATTTAAGTTAAATTATCTGTTTAGCTACTTTGGCAAGGTTGATTTCAAATAAATAAGATCGGCGTCTATCGGTGTTCGGTGTTCTCCAGCCAGTAAAATAAAACACGCTTTACAGCGCGACGCTATAAAAAGCAATTATCGGAGCGAAGTATAAAATGAAGTCGCTCAAAATGTATGTGCGCATAGATATTTTAAACTACGCTACGGATATTCATGCGGCTTTCACCAATAGATAGAGTGATTCAAGAGGAAGGTTTATATGTATAACGTATAACACATGCTTATTATAGTAGAAAAAAGCCGAGAAATTCAAATATTCAATTCAGGCAGCGGGAAGCGGGCAGCTGGCAAGCGGGTGGTGTGGATTTTATGAAGGTTGGGTAATGGCGTTATGTTTCGTTAGCCACAGCAACGTGTGGCCGGGTCTGCTAGTAAATAAATAAAATGAATAATTTAGTACCCAGACTTTTTTCATCTCTAATATCGTCTGGAAGGCGATAACACAAATTGCCCCCTTCGTAACCAATGAGTTGCTTGCCATAATGAATATGTATGGTGTTTAAAGGTTATCGTGTTGTCATGTAAAGTATGTTTATACTTGGGAGGTTTTTGTAAATCCTGTTGTTGTATGTATGTTAGAGTTTATTATTTATTTTGTATATAATTGACATACATGGTTCTAACTTACAATTAATCTTGTTAGTTAGGCATCATATTATTTTTAATTTTTTTAACTACGATATAAATTAATCTATTGAATCACAAAATGGTGGTTTGGTGGTCTCTGCTTGTTTGGAAACTAATTTGTTTTGTGCTCATGAATTGCGTAATGATGACAACTGGGCCATAGATGTCACTGAAATGTCCTTTTCTTTTGGATATATTTAATTAATTTTGTTATTGTAACATGTTTAAAAAAATCCATCTGTCGGATTTGTACGACATTTTCGTAAAAAAATATTATTGATGTGTAAAATTACGTTACTTTTGATGGCCTCCGTGGTCGTGGATAGGTAAAACTCTTGACTAGCGGTCCGGAGGGCGTGGGTTCAATCCCAGGGTGCGCAAGTAAATTCGGTTTGACGGATTTATGTTATTTCACTACTCAATCATTTAAAATTACTGTGAGAAATATTTGCGGCACGCTCCAGAGTGGAAGATAATCTCAGTGTCGCCCTGGTGTAAGACCACCATTCAGAATTGAAACGTTGCTTGAAATGGATTTATTTTTTTATTTTATTTATTTTAGAGAAAGTTGACAGCAAATCAGAGATTACAAAATAATACATTAATAAGAGTTAATTATGTAAATTATGAACTTTCCACTGATGATATTTAGTGATAAAGTGGGACATTGTAAGGGTATTTTCTTATTTAATTTATTTTTAGTTACAATAAATAAAAAAAAGGGGGGGGGGGAGGAACATAGGAATAGGATTAAGAGTCAGAGGACGGGAATTTATAGTGATTGAACTTTCTAGTTTGAGTCATGTTGCTTGGTGAGTTTTCGTTTTATGTCGCGTAAAGTCGAGTTAAAAATGTCAATGTGGTGATAATTTAAGTTAAATGAGTGTGTGGATGTGTTGATAAATGAGTTTAAACGTGTTTGGTGACTAGATCTGAATTTCAGGTACTTCCACACCTTCCTCTTTCCATGTCCTTTCTCTTGGTACTGCGTTTTGCTTCTTTACAATTGGGGATGCCATAGTTTCACTGGCTCCAGGTAGTTGGTACTTTGGGCGGCATTCATATTTAAAAAAAAACACGATATCGATAATAAACAACCCAAAGACCCAAACCAAATCACTTCGAAGTTAATATTATGAAATCTCGTATCGTAAGTTCAAAATGCACACTGGGTTCCAAAACATTCGCACGTCGTATAGTCAAATTCAAATGATAAGATGCTCGATTTGCGATCTCTAACGGCCGACCGTAAATTAATAAAAATTTCCACGGCAGGACGATAAATGGCGCCCATTCCTCCGACTTTACTCACGGCGCTTGCGACGTCACAAGTGCGGAGTACTCAGTACTAGCTTCACGTCCCCGGAGTAACCACGGCTTGTGTTGTAACTGCAGGATTGGGTGCAGTAAAATTGTTAATAAAGTTACAAACCAACAGGCACAAACTAAGAAATAATGTAGGGTAAGCTTTGAGAAAACTTGACAGATTAGTTTTTCAATAATAGAAGAATAAAGAAAACAGCATTTTTCAGAAAATAACCTAAAATTTTAATTTCAGGCCAAAATATAAAATCAAACTAATCCAAAACGGGTAGGCCACCCAGTGAGGCCAACATTAATCAACTACTACAAAATATAAAATCAAACTAATCCAAAACGGGTAGGCCACCCAGTGAGGCCAACATTAATCAACTACTACAAAATGTAAAATATTTATAATTTTTTTTTTCATCAAAATGTATGTACAGCAAATATCTACTATGATAGTTGGTTTTGTATTTATTTATGTTTTAAATAAGGATATTTAGAAAATTAAATTTTGCGTGATTTCAGAGACAGCTTTGATATTTTTGTGAGTTTTTTTATTTTATTTTTTTATTTATTATTTTTATTATTTTTTTTATTGTACAACAGATTTTAATCCAATTACTGTACAATTTTCTCATTTTGACAGTCTTAACACCTAGAAAGATGATTATTATACAAAAAAATCTTAAGGCTATCTAAAGAAGAGTTATATATATCTAGTGTTTCCGATATTTCGTTCATCAGCACCATTCCTCTTATCATGCTATGCTGTGCTAGAACATCTGTTCTGCCGTATGGTATTTTGAACAAGTCGTGTCGACGACTACGGCTGAAATTTTCAGGCACGTATAAGCCATAACATTCCAAGAGGAATGGGCTGTCAATACGGTTATGGATTATGTTAAAACTAAGAATTGCAAGATTTGCATGACGTCTAGTTTCCAAGCTAAATCTATTTGTTGCGTCAAGTAATTCCATATGGTGCATGAATCTCGGGTACGTTCCATGCATCCGCATATAGACATACCTAAGGAATTTTTTCTGAATTTGTTCTAGCATATTAATATATTTCGCTTGGTGCAGAGTCCACACACCACTGGCATACTCCAGCTTACTTCTTATGACTCCATCAAACATGGCTATCATTGCATCTGGGTCATCAAATTGCTAATTAATTAATCAAGAGTTAATCGTGAATATTGAAAAAATAATCTTGCCCTGTATACAATATAAAATATGAAATAAAACATCGTAAAATAGCGTGTTTTTGGGTAGAGATTTCAATTTACATACAGATTTATGCTCCAACGTAAATCGGTCGTTTGTTATTTAAATTTACGTTTATCAAAATGCTTTTTTTGATCCTTTTATTTTATATTTCTATGGTAAATAGTGCTAAATAATTATCAAACACATAAATAATTACAAAAGTTGCCTATAAAATTATGAAATATTTATTAATTTAATGTTTGTATTTTATAATTTAAAACAAATAAATAAAGTAGTACATATTCGGTATTTTAACCACAAATCCAAATTTAAGTTTTGTGTGAAAATGTTCCCCTTAAGGCGGTACACAACCCTAATGAGTTTAGTTTGCTCAAAACTCACATTTGAATTATTTCCGACGAATTCGTAACTATAATAACTTTTTTATTCTACGGGGGATGTAAGTTCTTTGTATTTAAGCTTAATAAAAACAATACCTTAACATTAATATATTTTACGTACAACGATTTTAAAACTTTGTAACTTGTTTTTCAACTATAAAGTTAGCGGTAAGCCCCAGATTTTATTTTTCTAGATGATGGCTTAATCACAAATATTTGTAACACGTTCTTCAGAATTAATTAAAATGAAGACGGCGGAAAGGTCGAATCTCCAGGCCTGCTAGGGTAAATTCGACTGTACGTTGGTCCAATACGCCATGCCGCGAGCGTATATTTGTTAACACGTTTTCTTCACTTACGTCGTTATGATTCCCACATTATTTGTCTTCTTCTTCTTTTCTTTGATAGGGCAAATTCGACAGTAGGTCCGTCAAATACACGGGTCGCGAGTCGCAATTTGTATGTTCACTGCTTCTTTACTTACGTCGCGTCGTTAAAATTCTGAATATATTTTAGGGTATATTGTCGACTTTATGTTAATAATACCAAAACAAACATTGCCTACCGGACGCACCTATTCTAACACTTATTACTCACAACGAATGAAATAACACCATTTTTAATACCATCCATCGACATTTTCTTAGAACGTTAACAAAACACATATTTACTTCTTCTAATAGTGCAAAATTATTTTGTGGTAACATTTTAAATTCAAATTAATAAATTACGTTGTATTAACCACTTAATTATTTATAAAAACATCGTTTTTGTAAATAATTAAGTGGTTAATACAATTAATTAATTTTACAATTAATTAATTAATTTTACAATTAATTTTTTTGCTTAGTTCTGTCAAAACCCTGAGGAAGTCAGCTTTGCTGACGAAACATGTCGGTTTTTATAAATAATTAAGTAGTGGTCAATACAACGTAATTTATTAATTTGAAAACACATATTTTATAATATGTATAAAGTTCCCAAGAAATATTTCTTTACTCATAAAATCGAGATAAACATCTCTCAATTCAAAACGCTTTCTTCAAAAGTATTTCCTTGGAATGATTTTTCTAGAATTGTTATTATGAGATCTGAATAATCTCCATATGTTCATGTTTAAGGCTTTCCTTTGTAGAATAAGCTTTCTGTTGTGTACAAAAACATTTTCCTTTAATTCCTCCAAAGCCTTGAATGTTTTCAAAGAAGGCAGTTCATGAATGTTCTTTGTGAAAATCTCTACAAGAAATTTACTGTTGTAACAACCTTTTTTTTAAAAGTAACATTTTGAATAATTCAAACCATTATTCTAAAGTTTTCCTATAAAAATTAAACGATGTACATGTGCAGGTCCTACAATTAGAGTAAACTTAGGTATACATATTTGTCCATACCAATGTTTACACTTGCAAAAACGATGTTTTTATTTTTGTGAAACTTCACTGAGAAACAGATTTTGCCTTGCTTACTTTTACTTACGTTATTAGCGCAAAAGGAACTAGTGCATTCGAGCCGTGAGTCGTTGAGTTAGCATCGCGTCTAGATTCCTCGGCCGGATAAATTCTCCGTCACGACACAAGCAACATTCTACGCCTCGGTGGTGGTTATAGGAGATTTGAAAATTATTGGTAGGTTATTCGTAACCTGGGAGTATTTGTCCTTTAAAAAAATTCACTACACTAATTTTATTGAGTTTATTAGTTATTCGAAAGTTCCGCGCTGTGGTTTTTTTTACAATAGATCCACATAGGAGGCCCTGAGGAAAAAAATCCTAAAAAAGAGTCTATGTCATCTTTTTAGGGAAAGGACGTAAAGGAAAGTTCTGCGGAGGAATAAGGTGTAAGGGAGGGGGGGGGGAGGGGGTAAGAATCTGAGGATCAATGTGTCAAGGAGTGACGGACATAAGAATTCATCCCTCTCACTGCGGTGCAAAGTGATGGGTTGAGAGAGTCCGGTTGGAGAGGTCGAAAGGTTTTCCTCAACCACTCTCTCCCGATCCAACCAGCCACGCAGTAGGCGGATAAATGCATTCACCATCAAGACCCAGATAAATCTACCCCATGAAACTGGGCACCCCTGCTAAGTCGCTAAAAGTAGCGAACCACTTGGGGTGATCTATGGCAGGGTTGTTGGTTATCCAATAAATAAAATTCTATATTATTCCATACAAAACGAACATTGAAGTTTGCTCATTTGTATGACCTAAAAAAATTACGATTTTTTAAAAATTAATTCAATTACCTTCTCAAGTTAATCCTCGTCTTGTTACTGTTGATTCTACTAAGCTTCCTTTGAAAAAGACAACTTGAGCTAAAGCTCTTCGTGAGCAGATCGTTAAAAGTCTAGACGAGACAATCATCTCATGAAATGCTATTAAGCGGTAGATATACGACAACAGATTATTTTAGATGAACAAAGTGCTACTTATACAATCCAGGATATTTTGAAAATCTGAACATGGATAATTCCAAGTTTTACAAGATGTCTTTGATCACTTATTGGGTTCAGCTACCAAATGCGCGACTTTAATTTTGAAATAACTCTTATTAGTAATTGAATGATTAATAAGTTCAGGTCCTAAGAGCTTTTTCAAAAGTTAATCAGACACTTCTTCCACCATCCGGAAAAAATCTGGAAAATCCTGCAGATTAGAAACCATAATGTGGTATATAGGATATGTAAGTCTCGTACTTTAAACATCCTAACACAGATGTCGTTAGCATAGTTAGTTAAATGTAGTTTTGTGGTGTCTCAACAGATTTCAGACAAGTAATAGGTAACATAGAAGTATCGTGTATCGTCGTTGGTGTCTACAAATGGTTAAGGTTGGGTTTTGACATGGAGTCTCCTACAGAAAGGACTTTTGGTCTAGTTAAATATTCATTATAAACATAACATAACCTATTAAAACTTTAAGAAAGAAGAATTAACACAGATTTAATATTATTACACAAAAAAACTGCATTACAAAGTAGACTGCCCTGAATTACTTAAATTAATCAACATCCATATAACCAAAAGATATTGCCGACATTTACTACCCTTTTACTTTAACAATACCAGGACGCGTATTTACAAAACCTATACCGATTCAGTCGCGGTAACGACAATTTACATTTTAAATATACCTCTATATTGGTTATTTTTTATCACATTGCAAAAACAAAAAATGTTCTAAAATCTAGATAAAATAATCTTTCTGATGTGTATATTAGAAATTAATAATTTTATTTCTAAATATTAAAATTTTAATATTATTCCCATATATTGTAAATACACCTCTATATTGATAATTTTTATCACTTAGCAAAAAAAAAAAAAAATCTAGATAAAATAATCTTTCCAATGTGTATATTAGAAATTAATAATTTTATTTCTAAATATTTAAATTTTGATATTGAAAATTTAAAGCGACTCAAACGCGTTAGGGATTGTAAATACGCTGCCGGGTACCAGCTAGTTTTATTGTAAAATGTAAACTATTGTATCAAATAAAAAATCTTAATCACTGGAATTAAAATATATTATACTTGACAATCTACATTTTTGCTGTCAGCCAGAGAACAGAAATTCAAAATAAACAATTTTATTTTTATTTATATCTTAATGATAATATTTATCTAAATAATGAAGACAATACTCGTATTAGCGACATATCTAGTTCTGTGATGTGACCGTATCTTTCTCTGATTATTTTGTTTCAGATTTTCCATTGAGTTTCGCTAATATTGTCTTAATTAAATGTCCCAATTTGAGAGGCGGGAATGGGTACCGCCGCCCCGGGAACATTTATTGGATAACCAACACCTCTGCCATAGGTCACCCCAAGTGGTTCGCTACGTTTGGTGATTTAGCAGGGGTACCCGGGTTCACGGGGTGAGGTTTGTCTAGGTCTGGGAGGCGGATGACCAGGACATACTGAACTCCAGTTTCCTACCCACCCCTCAAACCCTTTCCTTCCCAGAACTCTCCTCTCCTTCCTTTCCTTAAAAAAAAACCCTCCACACAGCATTCCCAAAGATGACATAGGCCCCGAGGGAAATTATTTTCCTCAGGGCCTCCTGTGTGGAGCTCATGTAAAAAAAATAAAAAATTGCTTAATTTTTTGGTGTTCAACCCGAACTAAATACTGTTGAAATTGAATGTTAACCGGGAATCTTTTATGAAATGATATTATTTTGTCGAGGCAAAGAAGTTTACAGAAAAACCTCACATTATCTGGGTCACCTGGATAGCGATCCTTCTTCTTAAAGAAACCATGATCCTATCCCCTCATTTCATTGTGGCAGATATGATACTCTGGTAATAATTCCATTGACAGTTTTCAAAGCCCCGAACTTCCAAGAATATACTGTTAAAAACTTTATTCCTTACAATTTTTCTATCTCTCTCTATAAAGTGATGGTGCGACATTACACACAATTTGTACAGATAACCAATAAATATTTTATTTATTTATGTGAATACCGCAAAATAGTCTCAACTGCTCCCATCTGGAACCAGTGTATCTTGTAAGCTGAAGGTAGTGAGGAGGGGAAGGAGACGGGGAGAGGAGTAGGAGGAGGAGAAATACCCGGCTATTCAGATTTTTTTTACATGAATACCGCACAAGGAGTCCCTACTGCTCCCGTCTGGAGCCAGTGAGGCTTTGGCATCCCCAATTGGGCTATGTTGTGTGGCTGAAGGTAGTGGGGATGGGAGGGAGATCGTGAGGGGAAGTTCCTGGCTATTCAGATCTGGTTACCAAACACGGCTAAAGCCATTTCTAGCAACTTTTCAATTCTGAATGGGGGTCTTACACCAGGGCGATACTGAGAGTATCTTCAGCTCTGGAACGTGCCGTAAATTTACTATATATTATTTTTAAATGAATAAATTGTGAAATGACACAAATTAATCAAATAGAATTCATTTGCCACGCCGGGATTCGATCCCGCGACCATCGGATTGCGAGTCAAGAGCCTTAACGCTGGACTACACCAGCCGTCAGATCTGATCTACAAACATGGCGAAAGCCATTTCAACCAATATTTAATTTTCGAATGGTGGTCTTTCACCAGGGAGAAGGTGGGCAGAAAATAATTCCCCTCAGGGGGATGTCATCTTTCAATCTTTGGGGATGCTTTGTGGAGGGTATTTTTCGGAAAGGAAGGAGAGGAAGTTCTGGGAAAGATTACGGGTCAGTAGGATGAAAATATTGGGGGTGGGTAGGAATCTCGGGGTCAGTGTGTCCAGGAGTGACGGACGTATGAATCTATCCCTTCCACTGCGGTGCAAGGCGATGTTCCGAAAGAGTACGGCTGGATAAGTTAAAGGGACTCCCTCAACCTGTCTCTCCCGATCCGGCCTGCCATACAGTTGGTGGGCAGACACATCTGCCGTTAAGATCTGGACAAATCTCACCCCAAGAATCCGGGCACCCCGGTTAAGTCACCAACCAAACGTAGCAAACCACTTGGAGTGACCTACCCGCTTCCCAAATTCTTGAGTTTCTTTTACCGTACTAAAATAATAAAAAAACGGTATCGTTTCGATTCTAAATGGTGTTCTATCACCAGGGCGATACTTAGAGTATCTAGCACCCTGAAACGTGCTGTAAATATACCTACATTATATTATTTTATATATCATTAAAAGTGAACATAATTTCTTTAAATAAAATTAATTTATAGGCCTTGACAAGCTAGATTCGTAGACGATGTTCTCAACCGCTCGCTCACAGGTCCATGAATACAATAAAATGTAATTTTTAATTTATTTTTTTATTGAAATAGCTCTTGTCACAATAACTTTTTCTTCTTCAATGAAAATAATAAGATATATAAGTAATTTTTCTGGCTTAGACACCGAAATAATATTTTAAAAAATATCCTTTTAAGGTTTAATGTTATTATAAACGTACCCGCTCCTGAGGTGAGTTTATTATTTTTTTATCTATTAAATTGTTGTCTCTGAATACACCTTCAAAATAAGACGGAAAATATTATTGCTTTGAAAAAAATTAATCGCACTCAATTGCACCCGATATATTCAATGATCTTTTATTTTATGTCACAAACGTAATAAAGAAGTAAAAATCAAAGTCAATAATCCGTTGAAACCATTCATTTCATGTGCATGACTACATCCCCTCCAATATTCCATTCTTTCAACATTTTACCATCTACCTAGAAAACATTAGGTGAACCCTGCACTAACCGAAAACCGAATATATTGACATTTTCTAGATAACAACGCAACTCAAACTTGCATTGCACATTATTTTATATACGAGGATTGCTCAGAAAGTAAGTGTACTGGATTATTATTATTTTAAAGTGTATTTAAAAAAATAGCAGGATATTGTTGATACACTTGTTGACTACTTTCACACATTATTGTCCCATCCCGTTTGATGCAAGTGGTGAGCCGTGGCACAAGCTTCTTTATGCCTTTCTCGAAGAACTCTCCTACTAGCTCCTTCCCCACTTTAAAACCTCTTTCTGTATCTGCTCTTCGGTTGAAAATTTAATACGACCCATGTGTGCCTTTAGGGAGGTGAACACATGATATGTGACAGCGCCGAGTCAGGGGGATACGGGGAGTGGTTCACACTACTGTGACGACTGTCTTTTTGACTCAGGCGTGAAATGAGCCACCCCCGTTTAATTTCTAGTCACAATAGAGCTTAGAAAATCCTGATCTTCCAATTCTAGTAGGTGTTATTCCTTCCGCGAGTAGGAAGCCGACCATAGCACATGACTCGCACTTGGCGGGATTTCTTACCGACATCTTTCACGCAACTGGACACTACAACGTGAGTTTACGTACTGTCATTTGGGAAGTTCATTTATTTTCATTTGTTCATTTGTTATTTGGGAAGATGGACCTTCTCCTTCTTCACATCAGTAAAATCAGAATGGAAGGGGCTTATTTCAGACTGGATCATCACATTACCCAGCTTCTGTCCGGGCATGGGAAATTCAGGGGGAGACTTCACACCCTCTCCCTGTCCCCCCACCCCAACTGCGCATGCGGATCCACCAACCAGTCGGCCGAGCACATTTTGTGGCACTGCGAGATCTTGACGGATGCCAGAGAGGAAATGCTCGATGGTTTGGACGTAGCTATCAGACCAGTGTAGAACAGTGATCTGGTATCGAACAAGACAAACTTCGAGAGCCTGAGGAAGTTTACAAGGATCTGGGTTGAGAGATGGCCTGAGCTTAGAGTCGCTGATTAGTAGGTTTTGACACCAGGTGTACTTTTTCCTGACTTACCACGGACTTTCTTTGCATCTTCTCTACGACTAATATTGCCCAGGATGTACAGTATTTATATTTTCTTTCATGTTTATTTCAGGTACTTGGTTTAATGCCTTAAACTTTTATGTTATTTTGTAATATATACTTTAGTTATGATTACTTTTTAGTTATGATTACCGTTATGATTTAATTATGATTAGTTTTTGTAGTTATGATTACCGCGTAGAACTGAACTCACTTGTTTGTTCTGTGCCGTCCTTCTCCCCATATAAGGGGTTGGACCCTGGACCGAGTCCCCGCCTACTGACCACGGCCGGTCTTATGGAACTGGTGGAGTTGCACCTGTCTGCCGCGCCACCCCCCGTGACATGAAGAGGCTGGGGAGAAGGCTGAACGGCATCCGAAAGCTGTCCGTCCCGCCTCCGGCGACCCGACGCTTTTCTTCCTAGGGTCTTCTTCTATGATTTCCAGTTACTTTCGTCTAGGCAACACCGGCAAGCTGGCTTAAGGACGACGCCGCCGGTTATCGGGAGGCCAATTGTTGCCAATTATCGGACAATTAGCAGTCTTCATTCTCTCGGGTACTGCCTGTAGTCAGGTTGCGGTGACACCAGTTCTACTCTGTATAAATACATTATTTTTCTTTTGTTTCTTTTTTCTTTTATGTACAGTGTCCGGTGCTGCCCGCCAGATTGTATGTGGTCTTTCGCTGTCATGAGCTGATTACTCATGACGGCTGTTGTAATTTTGGATTACATTATTTTTTATTTTTTGTTGATGTTACTAACAACTTGTTTGACTGTCCATGAGGCTCACTGCTTTTGCATTGACACCTCCATGGGCTTTAGAATTGTAGCGATTGACCATTACAGTACAGTCCTGTAGGCGCGACCGCATACCGCTACCTAACACAGTATGAGGGGACATTGAAGGTCTAGATTCGTTACATTAAATGTAGAGCCGTTTATTAAAAAAAAATTAGATTCTTGCGAGAACTCCGAAGGGGTGACCATAAGTTGCCTATACCGTGGTGGGACAGTGGTGGGTACTTCAATGTCGTATTCCAGCGTTGCTCAATCTGGTCAGAAGATCTCCCTCTACCACTCAGTGTTGCCAAGACTCAAAAATCAAATAAAACCAACCGTTATGATCACAGCACACTTACTTTCTGAACATGCTTAGTATACGAGGGTGGTCTGAAAAGTTTCCGACCTGAACATGAAGATAGCAGCACTCGTCAATAAAAGTTAGTGAATGTAGTTGAGCATCTTTTGATAGTCACTAAAGTTTCGGCCATTTTGGTCGCGCAGTTTTTAGTTGACAGTCGTTTGAGTGAGTCGATGTGTTTGTTTTTGTGACAATGAAAAAAAATTGAGCTTCGAGCTATTATTAAATTTTTGTTTTTTTTTTGCGCAGTTTTTAGATAAGGGAACAAAAAGAAATCGCTTTGGGCTAGATCTGGTGAGTAAGGCGGATGGTCAAGCAGTTCAGAGTGAAATTCGTGGATTTTTGCCATGGCAACCGCTGAGGTGTGAGTCGGCGCGTTGATTCGGTGAAACAGGATTTTTGGTCTAACGTGAGCAAACGCGGCACCCAACTCGCGGATAGCTTTCTCATGTCTAAATCTTGATTTAATATGTGATTATTACAGCTACATATTCATTTTCTGCTTTCTAACTAAATAATTCAATGCTATGATCATAACCATATATAAAATAAGTTTCTTATTTCACAGTTATGTTTGTCTCTTTTTTATTTTCATTTTTATAAATATGCAAACAGTTTTTAAGTATGAAGAAGTGCAAGTTTTAAAAAATGTTCCTAACTAAATAACCATCACATCGTTTAGCAGAGAGAACGGACCATCAAACAACTCGGTCTTGGCACACACTCTTTGCCTCATTCACATTCATCATCGTCTCAAACACACTCTTCCATTATTCTGACTTTTGACGTTGCCCGACTCAAGTATCTGATTCACTTGATCGTGCTATGTCTTCCTCGGGCGACCCCGATATCGTCTACCATTCACATTTGCGTCATATATTCTGCTTACACTACTTTCTTTGTTTATTCGCTCTACATGCACAAATCATCTGTGGGTCTTTTTCTTAATCTTACTGATAACACTTACATCATTTTTTGCAATGTTCCTCTTATGAAAAATTGTTAGGTAGTATGAGTGTAATACAACCAGCAACTGTATGTACGAGTATGTATATAAAACTTAAGTAGTTATGTTTTGTGAACACTTCACCAGGAGAACCGGTGCTGAGGAGTTCCCATATTAAAAAAAAGTGTTATTTTGAGGTGTATTTCCTATCAAAGTTAGTTTAAAGGAGCGGCTACTATAAGAACAGAGATCTAATTTTAGTTCAGTGGAATACTTTTATTGATGGCAAATCGTGGTTGAAAAGACATCCTACCCCATACGGTTTCATGGAGTGCAATTCCGAAAAGTTCTTTCAAACAGCAGTCTACGGAATGGAGATTTCTTTTATGGTAGCAAATCTCCAGAAAGATAGTAAATACCGTTGGAAAAAAATATTTAAAGTTCTTAAAATTAAAAAAAAAAACATTTGTTTTCTGTGAGGCTAGTCTAGAAATACTTCTTTCAATGCAAACCACCCTTTGAAACGTCTTCCCCTCGCGTGATCGTAAATAAAGCCTTTCATAGAATTACATTAGCAGACAAATAAAAAACCAGCAGAAAGGGGAATTCAGGAGTCTCCTGTTTAATGGAGCCTGCTTCGGACGCGATTGCCGAAAGTAAAAGCAAATATCCAATAACAAAACACGAAAACATCTCAATCAATCATATAGTTGTTGGTAAACGCCACACATCTTTGTGTTGGAGGTTGGGACTATTCTTTGTCCTCCACCCTTAAAATAATATTGATTGTTCAATAAGAAAGATTTCATTTTTTGGAAAAAAAATAAAAGCTTGCGTCTCCGGTTTTTTTTATCTACTTAACATAAGTGAAGTATTGACTACTTACTGAAATGATTGCAACAAACTCTCGAAGCCTCCATGTCAGGCAGTAAAAAAGTTAAAACTATAAACTTATTTAAAAGCACACCAGGGCGAAAAAACTCTAATCTGACAGATTTTCTACCTAACATTCGTGATAATATTAATTTTTATGCACCAGATTTAAATGTCAGGGTTAAATTTTCCCCACAGGAAAAACTAAACCCTTTCACACACTTCCCAAATGATCATCTAGTGAATCCACGCTATGCAATTGCACAAAATAAGTATTATAAATACAAAACAATACAAGAACAACATGTCAACCTACCAGAGACCAAATGGGAAAATAATTCACCGACTCCAGATATTTTAATATCAGAGGGTTCGGCTCTGTGGAATTCCTAATTGAACCTATAAACCCTACTGATCCCTCAATATAAATATTTAAAAAATCTTTTGTAATCCTACACGTATTTAAAATGACCGATTTTTGCATTTTTATATATAAATTCTTTGACAAATCTAATTTGCCTAAATTTTGAATGAGAGACCTACGTATAATACCAGTAGCCGAAATAACAAATGGTAATATTTTTAGTCTGAGAATGCCAAATTCTTTTAATCTCATTTCCTAAATCTGTGTATTTTATTATTTTTTCAGAAATAGTTTTTTAAGATTATTAAGATTTTTTTATGCACCAGATTTAAATGTCCGGGTTAAATTTTCCCCACAGGAAAAACTAAACCCTTTCACACACTTCCCCAAATGATCATCTAGTCAACCCACGCTATGCAATTGCACTATATAAGTATTATAAATACAAAATAATACAAGAACAACATGTCAACCTACTAGGGACCAAATGGGAATATAATTTACCGACTCCAGATATTTTCATATCAGAGGGTTCGTCTCTGTGGCATTTCTAATTGAACCTATAAATCCTACCGATCCCTCAATATAAATATTAAAAAAATCTTTAGTAATCCTACATGTATTTAAAATTACTGATTTTTGCATTTGTTCAGGATCTCAACTTCCGCTCTCCTGACAAAGCAATCCGGCGTGGTAACACCAGATTCCAAGGGAAGTGTGGCTGGAGTAACTCTTCAATAATAACTCCAGCTCTTGAATAATTGGTCTTTATTGAAACAATAAAAGACCCGTAGGGTAGCTCATGTACGGTGAGCCCAATGATGCTATCTCTCTCCGCGGTTTTATAACCCACATGAAGTGAAAACCTGGCAGCAGACGTTTTGCCCAAAAACGACCCGCCCAAGACGGATGGTAACAAGAGAAGAAGGAATTAAAAAATCCGTGGCAATACGAAATTGCCCTGGCAATTGCCAACACAAAAAAATGTTGCCACAACCATTAGGGTGACAATCACAAATATTAATATTTCAGTACCTGAAATCTTAACATATTCCCGCCCAAAACGAGTATTAAGGAATAGTCGTTTTTTCATAAAATAATATATTAGAAGAGATTGCAAAATTGGTACTCAGAATTTACCCAACGAGTTCACATACAAAAATAAACAATATTCAATATATGGATATCAAAATAATAACAAAAAACTTATAACTAAGTATATAACCCTATGTCAGACTTGACATTAAAAAATGAAAGTTTAATAACGTAGAACCTTCTGGTGCGCTGCACCCACTTATGTGAAAATGGTTTAACACTTGGCACTGATGAGCCTGACGGCACTTTGATTTACACATCACATCACTTTTAGCGTTGTAATTGGTTCTTAATCCAGGTTGGAGGAAGCATCCTCCATGGGAAGTAGACAGAGCTGTGTCACGGCTCTTTTGGTGACACCTCTGGCCGTCCTCAAGGAGACGACGCGGACGCGTCCGTCTTGGCCAGGGTGGATCTCCGTCACTCGCGCCATCCTCCAGTACTGCGGAGGTAGCTGGTTGTCTTTGATGATGACCATGTCACCAGGCTGTAAACTGCGTTGACGTCCTTCTTGCCATTTGACTCGGTTCTGCAATTCTGCTAGGTATTCCCGGCTCCATCTGTGCCAAAAAGATTGAACAACGGTAGACATCTTTTGGTAAATATTAAGCCTGTTTGTAGGCAGATGATGGATATCAAGCTCAGGCAATGCTAACAGGTTGTCGCCAATAAGGAAGTGTGACGGAGTGAGGGCGTTTAAGTCATTTGGATCTGATGTTAATGGAGTCAGAGGACGGGAATTTAAACAAGCCTCAATCTGTATTAGTATGGTATTCATTCCTTCGTATGTCAAAACAGTTGACCGCATTGCTTTTTTTAAATGCAACTTGGTTATTTTAACTGCACTTTCCCAAAGTCCCCCGTGATGCGGTGAGCGGGGAGGCAAGAAGCTCCAGCTAATATTCTGCTGGGCCAAAAAATTATGGATTTCTTTATCAGATGCCTTCAAAAAATCAAATAGTTCAGTAAGTTCCCTATAACTACCTGTAAAGTTATCAGTAAAGAGTCGTGAGGGTTTACCCCTCCTAGCTATAAATCTTTTCAATGCATTCATAAATGCCATTGAAGTTAAATTAGTCACTAATTCTAGGTGAATTGCCTTCGTTGAAAAACAAATAAATAAACATATGTAAGATTTTACACTCTTAGCATTTCTGGTTAAACCAGACTTAATTAAAATTGAACCTGCAAAATCTATGCTGGTTACATAAAATGGTCTATGGATTCGGAATCGGTCAGCAGGAAGGTCACCCATGAGCTGGCGACACTTGCGCGGACGGACTCGGAAACATACAATACATTTATGCAGTGCTCGCTTCACTGCGTTTTTACCATATATTGGCCAAAAACGTAAACGCAGTAATGCGAGCAGAGCATTACATCCTAAATGTAAATTCTCATAATGCAGATGGGTTATTATTAAGTCAGTCAACTTATGATTTTGTGGTAACAAAATTGGATGTTTTTGAGAGGCTGAGGTAATATCGGATTGTGATAGTCGACCTCCAACACACAACAACCCATCCTGCATAAAAGGATTTAGTGCCTTTACTTTGCTCTGCCTAGATACAAATCTTCCATTACTCACAGACGCTATTTCATCATGAAATGCGAATCGCTGAGCGTTCAAATTCAATACATGCATGGCATGTTCCAGTTCGCTTACAGAAAGCTCGTCGACCCGCATCGGTCTTCGTTTAGAACAGTTATGTATGAAACGTAACATATAAGCAACTACGCGCCTCAGTCGTCTTAATGAAGAATAATTATTAAATATTTCCCTATTTCTAAAAGATTTTTTATTAAAGCAGAAAATTTTCCTCGGTACCCGAATATGATTTGCTTTACCGAGACTCAGCGTGTAAATCTGCCAGGCCAATAAAAGGTCATTGGGTAGCTTGTCATCCCAGGATGTTTTTAGCTTCCACAATCTTTGCATAATTATCTTACCGACAATGATTACTGGGCCTACCAGTCCTAAAGGGTCAAACACTTTTGAAATTAATGATAAAACTTGACGTTTTGTTACTTCTAACTTTGAGTCTATGCTTTCTACCTGATAGGTAAACTCATCAAGTTTGGTGTCCCATATTAATCCGAGAATCTTAGCTTCATTGGATTCAGTTGGCAATAATTCTAAATTATCTTTAGAATCATTAATCGAGGGCGCATTAGACCTCCATTTTCTAATCTCCATGCCTGCTGTAGCAAGCGCATTAATGATTTGTGATTTAAGCAAGTGACAAGTATCAATGGAGTCACTACCAGAAAGAAAATCATCTACATAAAAATTTTCCTTAAGGGATTTACTAGCTAATGGATGAGTAAATGAAACGTCATTACCTAGCTGATTCAGACAACGTATTGCTAAATAAGGCGAAGGAGCCAAACCATATGTCACCGTGTTTAGCGTATAGTGTTTCGAACAATCCTCCGCATCCCTTCTCCATAATATACGTTGGTAATTTCTGTGTTCCGGGTTGATATTAATTTGGCGGTACATTTTTGCAATATCTGCAGTGACTGCATATTGATGTTTTCTGAAAAATACCAAGTGGCAAAATATATCATTTTGAATGGTGGGCCCAATCATTAGAGCGCGATTCAAAGAAATCCCTCGAGCGGGTTTAGCCGACCCGTCAAAAACAACACGAATTTTAGTAGTTGTGCTTGATTCTTTAAATACAGCGTGATGTGGTAAATAATAAGTAGTTTCATCACGTATTGGAGGTTCACATTCAGTCATGTGACCTAACGCAAGATACTCATCAATAAATTCCGAGTATTGTTCCTTTAAACTAGGTTGTCTTACGAATTTCCTTTCCATTGACACTAATCTACTTTTAGCAATACTAAATGAATCTCCTAATTGAGATAGGTTAGATTTAAATGGTAAGTTCACTACAAATCTACCATTTGCATCGCGTTTATGCGTGCCTTTGAAAATCTTTTCACATTCACTATCTTCCAGAGAGTGATGCTTACTATTTTCAATTTCTTCAACCTTCCAAAACCTTTCTATTTGATTCTGCAAAGAATTTAATGAAATATGACAAACTTTAACTGGCCTCGTATTTTGACGCCTCTGTACAGCTCCTGATATTATCCAGCCTAGCTCCGTTCGATGCAATGTAGGTTTATCCTTTCCTAACTGTATCTGATCCGTACGAACCACCTGCCAGAATATCTCTGCTCCGATCAGCATATCAATAGCAGCTGGCTGGTAAAAATGCGGATCAGCTAACTGGATGCCGTCTGGAATGTTCAACATTTTTGGATTAATCAAGGTCTGTGGAAGATTGCAAGAAATCTCATCTAATACCAAACAAGATATTTCATCCCGGTATTGAGAACATAATGATTTAAATTTAATGTCAACTGTTTCCTTTACATGAATTAAATTATTATGCAAACCTGAAACAGGTATATTCAACTTTGTACAATGCAAATTTAATCTTTTACAAGTATCCTTTGAAATAAAATTAGACATTGAACCCGAATCCAAAAGTGCGCGTATTTTGTGTGTTCCACCATACGCGTCTTCTATTTTTACTATTATGGTAGATAGTAAAATTTCCCGCCCGTTCATGTCACTATGACATGCTAAATTTACTGGTGCCTCCGACTGACCCTTGCCAGTTGAAGTACCCGCTTGTACATTATCAGTATTGATATGTAACAGAGTGTGATGTTTTCGATCACAAACACTGCATTTTTCCTTCCACCTGCACAACTTTGAAAGGTGCCCCGGTTTTAGGCAGTTATAACATAAATTGTTCTCTGAAACGAGCTTTCTTCGTGCCGCTGGTTCTTTGTTAACAAATATTTTGCAAGAATAAATGAAATGACTGTCATTACACAGCATACAATTAACGTTGCTCGACGCTAACGTAACCTTGTTTGTAGACTTCTTTTCCTTAAAATTAAAAAACTTTGCTTTTGTTGCAACTGGTTCCGATTTCTGTTGCATTCCACCAATATCACCTTGGATAGTTTCCAGGATCTGAGACCTTTGTGAAATAAAATTGCTAAACTGCACGAACGTAGGATAAACTTCGTCGCATTCTAATGATTCCCAAAGGCTACGTGTGTGATTATCTAACTTTGAGGTTAGAATATGAATAATTAAAGTATCCCAATGTTCGGTTGGTAGCTTAAGGTTGTGTAAAGCTCTCAAATGAATGTTTGCTTGATCAATTAAATTCCGTAATTCATGATGATTCTGTCGTTTTAACGGTGTAAAACTAAATAAGAAATTCAAATGTCTATTTGCTATAAGTCGGACATTTTCGTATCTCGAAATAAGCATTGTCCAAGCTGCACTATAATTATCCCCGGTTATTTCTAGAGAACTAATCAAATCAAGTGCCTCTCCGGACACATAACTAATAAGGTAATGAAATTTCTGAACATTATTTAATTTACTGTTATCATGAATTAAGGCAATGAACGAATTTTTAAAAGTCAACCATTTATGGTTGTCACCTGAAAACACTGGTATAGAGATTGGTGGTAAATTTACTGATATATTTGGGACATTTTCAATCTTCTTAAATTTTGATAACATTTCCTGTCCTAATGCAATTACATTAAAATATGTACCTTCAAAATTATCCCTCGCGTCATTATCTTCTGATTTGTTCAATAAATCAATCTCCAGCTGAATTTTGGAGAATTCTATCAGAGAAGGTTTAATGGCTTCCAACCTCGATGACAACACGCCAGGTGTAATATCATTTTCGTTGCTTAAATAGGTTTCGAATCTCGTTAATGAACCTTTCAAAACCCCGCGCCGTTTAATCAACTTGTCGAGTTCCATTTTTTACAAACGAAATAACACTAACTTGATTTCAAAACTGAATACACAATACACAACGCGACAGTTTGACGTAAACAACAATGAATAATACCATAAATAATATACTTTGGATCATAGAGAAACCACTCACAATACTATAGCATACAAAGACGAAACTTGCAACCGCGTGGCTAGAAATGTAGGTAGGCAAAAGCAAAGTTATTCTGCAGACTGAATACAACAATAAAAATTATTATCACCAACAAATTTATGCTATGTAATATTGAAAGCATCTGATTATGAACACCCGAATGTAATTCGATATAATCAATACGAAATAATGTGGCATCTACACAGATTTTTAGCTTTTTAAATGGAATTTGAAAGGACAATGAAAGGAAGGCTACAACCTGATTTGCTGTGCATGCGAGCGTCGTGATGAGGCTCGCTTGATCAATCCAATGATGGTGATGAGGACGCCGACTGGACCAATCCCGATGATGATGAGGCCTGACTGGGCCACTCCAAATAATGATCTTCAGTCTCAAATGGATCAATCCAAATAATGATCACCCAGCTTGAATGAGTCAATCCAATAATGATCACCCGGCTCGAATGATCAATGCAATGATCAATGCAAATAATCCGGCTCGAAGGACCAAATGTTCAGGATCTCAACTTCCGCTCTCCTGACAAAGCAATCCGGCGTGGTAACACCAGATTCCAAGGGAAGTGTGGCTGGAGTAACTCTTCAATAATAACTCCAGCTCTTGAATAATTGGTCTTTATTGAAACAATAAAAGACCCGTAGGGTAGCTCATGTACGGTGAGCCCAATGATGCTATCTCTCTCCGCGGTTTTATAACCCACATGAAGTGAAAACCTGGCAGCAGACGTTTTGCCCAAAAACGACCCGCCCAAGACGGATGGTAACAAGAGAAGAAGGAATTAAAAAATCCGTGGCAATACGAAATTGCCCTGGCAATTGCCAACACAAAAAAATGTTGCCACAACCATTAGGGTGACAATCACAAATATTAATATTTCAGTACCTGAAATCTTAACAGCATTTTTATATACAAATTCTTTGACAAATCTAATATGCTTAAATTTTGAATCAGATTCCTAGGTATTATGCCAGTGGCCGAAATAACAAATGGTAATATTTTTATAGTCCGAGAATGCCAAATTCTTTCCGCGCAGATACGCGGCGGTAGCCACCACGATACTTGCATCGCAGAGTATCAGATATTTTTGCATTCCTATGAAAGAAGGACCGTTCACGGAGTTACGTACAAACTATGTGATTGTGATGCAATCACAAGTAGTCTACAGATATACTACTCTTTAAAGCTGGCTTCCGTATACGGCGTTACCCGAAATATACTGAACTTGACCATTTTTCACGTGAAGATTCGATTTCAAGTGACTTTAGCAATGAAAACAATATTTTCGTTTATTTATAAGAAGAATTAAAAATGATCTAATAGCAAATTTTGGGTGCACCCATATATATATCGAAAGAATGTTGACTGTAGGGCGTTCGTTGCCGCCAGGGAATTGCATGAGATGATGACAACAAGATTAATTGTTTCTGCAATGTCAAAGGATTTAAATTCTTATTTAAATTTGGTGCACTTGTTAACTCCTAGAATTCATACGAAAAATACACTTTTTTCCAACATCAATCCATGCCTTCTCCACTAAATTCTTTCTTCCGTATTCTGGTAACGTGTAGTTATTTAAATACGTATTTTTTTCCATTTCCAGAACAAATTTAACATTCAATTGAAGATCGATTGCCACTTCTGTCAAACGTCAACCGTCAAACGGATGGACGGACGGACATGAATGCATCCAGCGTAGCGCGCTACCATCACTGTTATTAGCGTGCAACTGACGCCAAATCCGTAGACGGCGCATCGTGTACGAACACTAGCAAAATAGTATGACGGGTTGTCACGAGCAGTGCGTATGCTACGCGCATCAAAATCGAGTCGCTTGTAAGTATCTCCGTGTACGAAGGCACTTAATCGGTTACCCGTCTTGAGTATCGAATCCGATTCATCCGACTTATAGTCGGGAGCCCTCCCCAACGAGTTATCGACCATCAACATTGCAATATCACCAGCATTGTCGTTAACCAATTATTTTTGATGAGCAATAAATACCTAGGTAATGGTCAAGAAGTGTGTGTAAAAACATATTACTGCAAAAAATGTTACTTACAGGTGAGTTAATTTGGTCAGAGGTCTTAACGCTTCCACCGGGATGGACGTGAGGCCACAATTGTACAGAAGGAGTCTCTTCAGATGCGTCAAAGAGTTGAAAACACCTGGCTGGATTGTCCCAAGCTTATTATCCGAAAGAACCCTGAAAAACAAACAAATTTTTCATTTAAGTATCGTAAAATTAAAATAAAATATTCTCAAAAAACTGAAAAATATATGTAGTTTCCTATTCTGTACAGTAATTTCACCAAGAAAAAAAAAACTATCACCAAGTTTAATATATTATGTTGCATTTATTCAACATATAAATTTCGATTGTGACTCCGTCACGAAGTGTCCGTGTGGGGGGGGGGGGGGGGGTGCTATTGTAATAAGATGTACCTTTATAATAGAGCTAGGTTAGGGAGTACGGGGATGTGTTATTATGTGATCGATACATTACATTGATGAGAATAACCTTCAAAAGTTATAAAAGAGAGTTTTTCTTATAAAAAAACGAGTGTGCTTTAGACCACACGACTGAAGTAAAACTTCACTAACTTATATCTCCCTTTCAACTTCCGTTCTTCCCTCTTCACTTTTCATAACGCTCTCGTCACTCATTTACCAGCTTACTCCCCAAGTCAAGCATGCGTAAAGGCCCGACCATTAGCTTCGCCCGATCACACTTTTCGTAACGCTCTCGTCACGCATTCACCAGCTTACTCCCCAAGTCAAGCGTGCGTAAAGAAGTTTTACTTCAGAAATAAATTTAAAATCTTCTAAATTGTTATTTATATTACTGGTACTTTCTGGTAGTATTTAAAAAAATACTCCAAGATATTTATAATTAAATTGCCCTATTGTTTTTTTACGTTTTGGAGATTGGAGGATTGATGGTAGCCTGAGATTTTTATTATTTTTAAATGGTGCAGTTTTATATAGAACTCGCTGGTCCCGGTATGTGTTGCTATGCCATTTAATAAAGAAATTGTTTCTCCCTGAGTGTCCTTTCCCATTCGTCCCGTTCCCCTTCCGCCTCCCCTTTTTTCTCCCGTTCCCACTCCGTCACCACCACATTCCCTCTCCCCACTCCACTCCCCCCTTCCCCCGTCCCGCGAACCCCCCTCCCCATTTCCTCTCCCCCCTCCCAGGTCCCCCTCCCACCTCCCAGGTTCCCCTCCCCCTCCCTGGTTCCCCTCCCCCATATCTCCCTCCCTCCCGCTTTCCATAGCAATAGCCGCTTCATCGCGTGCCACCAATAGTAATTTTTTTATACAAATTTCATAATGCCAGAGCTTGGACAATAACGAACACACAAAAAAAAGAATTATCCAATTTGGTGCAGTCGTTCGAAAGTTATGCGCTTAGCAACATATTCAGCGATTCATTTTTATATTATGGATAGATATTATCTTTGTAAGTTTGTAATGTTGCATGTTGGAAGTAAGTATAATGCGTTTAGTTTTCTGACTTTCGATTCTTTAAAACTTTAAACGGAAGTTCTGATGGATATGTAAACGGTTTAAGTAGAATTGTTTTTAAAATTGATTATTTTTTATAAGTTCCAGCCCATCCTATAATGCCATATTAATTAGCCGAAGGCAAAATACGTCATCCTGAGTAAATCTTTATGCAGGATGTGTCTGACATTTAAGGATGTATGTTAGTTAGTAACCCTAAATAACCAGCTCAGGTATGGGGGCTCCATCGAAGCCAGAGTAAAGTTAGCCTCCCAAAAACTGGGCGTACTGTACAGGGCCCGCAGATACTTTAATAGTACACAACTGCTAACCCTATACAAATCACAAAAGCCCCCACGGTTGAATTTGGCAGCCACCTGTGATCTGGAGCTCCAAAATACCTGAAAAATACCCTCGACTCTGTGCAGAAACGGACGGTCCGTTTGATAGATTCTCCCATCTTGACAGACGGATTGCAATCTTTAGAGCAAAGGCGTCGGGTGGGAATGCTATCCTTGTTCTACCGGTATTACAATGGAAATGCTCAGATAGAAAACACGCCAAACGCGTGCCCAACATTTGTACACGGTTGACATTTGTCACATGAGTGTTCAACGGCTCGGCTGTGAAATGATTTGCCGGCCTCTGTGTTTCCTCCTTCCTACAATATGGGTCTCTTCAAGACCAATGTTCATTCCTTCCTCTCCTCAAAAAGACCCTCCACACAGCATCCCAGATGATATAGGCCCTGAGGGAAATTATTTTGGAGTTAATGTAAAAAAAAAAAGTGTTCTCAGTCCTGTCTTTGAGTATGTTTTTGTGTGACCGCCATTTTAGGCATTGTTCTACTGTAATGCCTAGATATTTTATTTCATTTTGTGCTAATAAACATAATAAAAAAAACACCAATAAACACAAAAAACATCAGGAAAAAATATATAAACCGATATTGATGCGCAAAAAACTTTATGCTAACAGGACACGAAATACCTATGAATAAAATTCTTTAATAAATAAATGGAATTGATAAGATTAATAAATAAGTAACAACTGGTGTAAAATTCATATCACAACTTCAAAATATTTTAGAAATTTTAACAATGTCTATTTTAGTAATTTTTTCAAAAGGTTGGCATAATACTTCACGACAACAATGAGGCTGATAATGTTACACATCGTGCTTTACCCGTGTATCTATTTATCTTTAAATAATTTTATTTAAAAACTGTCTTATAAGACTTGATGTTGAATTTGAGGAAAAAATATGTTACACGTATTTAAAAATGAATTAACATAATGCAAATTTTCTCAACTTGATCAGAAGATAAAAGGCCAAATATATTTGACTAACAAGAAACGAGCCTGTTCTTGTCCATGTAAAAATTTAAATGAGGAAAAAAATAACATCACAGAATTGTTAATGAAACTCACGTACGTTTAGGAACTTACATTTACGCATTAAAATGCACTAGATATGCCCTCCTTGGGCAAAGGAGATGATAATGCAATTAGGTTTATCATTATAGAAGAAAACACTAATAAATCTAAACGAAAATATGAAAAAGAACAAAACACAGAAAAATAAAAAGGTACCGGTTGCTACAGGGACTTCAATCCAGGATCTCTTGACTTAAATGGGAAAAACGGCTTAAGAAAGTCGGCCATTGGGACCTATAATTTTTATATTATTTTTGTCGATCCCATACTTCATGTTCGAATATTCAAAATAATGTTATTATAATTATTCCAGATTTTTAAGAAGTTATCATGACAAGAGTAATTCCAATAAAAATTGATAATGTCGTCACCCTATTGGAAGATGCCATAATTTTTGCAAATAGAGGCAAATGTCAGTTCTGCTTTGACATATTTGTGAAGTAAACAGATACAAAATTCACGTCAGCAAGACGTGAATCGCTATATTCCTCAAGAACGCAGAAAAAAATTGACAAACCGCATTTCAGGGTCGCCTAATCTGCCGTTTTGGTGATTTGCACTTGCCGGTAAGATCGCCCAATTTAACCGTTCCAGACTTCTTTTTGTGGGGTTTCTTGAAATCACGAGTCTATGTCAACAACTCTCAGATTCTTGAAGCCCTGAAAGAAAATATCCCCTCAAGAATGCGAGAACCTATCGCCGGAAGTTCTAGAAAGAGTGATGGAAAATGCCATAAATTGGGCCCGTTCTTTTGGCTGCCACTTGGTCGATATCATTTTCTCGACTAAATAGAAAAAAAAAAATTGAAACAAATAAACACAAACCAAAAGCAGAACCAAAATTTTTCATCCATGAAAAAAATTACAGCCAAAGAACCTTATTCTTATGCTGAAACTTATTTCGCCCACCGCCCCCTTTGAGAACATATTTTTTTCTAGATCCCCTTAATGTTTTTTACTTATGTATACTTACTTAATAATTATTTGTTATGCCTTTTTGTTTGGCAGGTTAAAAAATCAATTATTTTGTACCGGATTGCTACCTCCTTCTTTCTGGTATTCATGATATTGTGTCAATTCTAATAATAATACACGTACGATGATAATATTATATAATACAAAATAAAAATTTTCATCTCATTCAATTTAACGTACAACTGAAGATAACGGAATCTTTCAGTTCAATTTTCACCCACTTATACCGATATATGTGAATTTTCGCACAAGTGATAAAAATTATTACAATACACACAATAACAGAAATTAACCAATACTAAAGTTTACTTTGCTTTATCAGTATTATTAGCGTGTTTTTTTTGTCTTTTTTAGACTATTTTTTTTCCCTGCTCACGCCCTCAATGCCCATCTAAACGCCTCCTGTGCCATTTCAACGCCCCCTAATTTTCGCTGGGTCTTCTACCGCCCCCTGAAATCTCAAACGCCCACAAGGGGGCTTATCGCCCACTTGAGAACCTATGTTCTCGGTAATGGGTACCTACTAACCTTAAATAATTGTAAAATTGTAATGTAAACATGTAGGGTAACTACGAGATTTGATTTGAAATAATATTTTATGCTATTAGTGATTTAAAAATGACTAAGATGAAAAGAAAAAAAATCATTGAGTCATTATCGACAAGGTTTTTGAGATTAGGGAACGTACCCATACTACATGACACGTTTGGGGGGGGGGGTCTTCAAAATGTCACGCTTGGTACATATGAGCGGCTGGTTGCTTAGGTTTTTGGTCACCGGGGGGGGGGGGGGGGGGGGGACAAAGAGGCACAGGAACTGGTAGTCGAAATAATAATCCGACTAAATATAATATACGGTTGGTCCTTTCCGATCCAAAGTCCAATCTAGTTCAATTTCCAACAAAGGCAAATAAATAATATTTTTCTTCTATAAAATGACATTCGCTTTGCACGAACAAATAATTCAACATAGGTCTGAAAAATAAACAGAAAAATGACATAAATCTAAAGGGGACTTTTAGGCATTTTTAAATTTATTATTTTTCAAGTGAACTCTTAATTTTCCAGTAGGATATTTCTTTTAACGAACCGGAAAAATTTTAATTCTAGACTTCTTAGTAAAATACTCTACCTACTCTAGTTCAAGCTCGAGAAGACTTTTGATTACGTAACTGCAGAGGCGCCAGCTAAATTTAGAAAGCTCAAAATCAAAACAAAGATGGCGGTTTGGAGGTGATTACTTCCGTTTACCTTATCAGAAATAACCAGCTCCATAGGTCACGGATCTTATCAAATGAGAACACTGTTTAAATCTAATATATAAAATTCTCGTGTCACGGTGTTTGTTACCATACTCCTCCGTGGACCAATTTTGATGAAATTTTATGTGCTTATTTGGTAGGTCTGAGAATCGACCAACATCTATTTTTCATACACAGGTATACCCTAGTGAGACAGGCATACAAATAAAACCATTGTAAATATATTTTAATATAGATAAATAAAAAAAATAAAAAAATAATAATAATACCCCTAAAAGTAAAGGATGTTCCACTCCGAAGAAAATTATTTTCCCCATACATTTTGTATGGAACGAATTCTCCTATTTTGAAAGAACTGCAGCAATATTGTAAGGGGTATAATATTGAACTGTGAACCGGGGGAGGGGGAAGGGGGGAGGGGGGAAAGGAACTCAGGAAGGGGGGTTAGCGGGACGGGGGAAGGGGAGAAGTGGAGTGGGGAGAGGGAGAGGGAACGCGAGAGGGGAAAGGATACGCAGGGAGAAACAATTTAGATCAAGGTATGGTATACGCAGGGAGAAACAATTTTGACTTTGATTCTGAGGCGGTACGAAGTTCGCCGGATCAGCTAGTATTGATATATAATGATTTTTAATACGTTAATACGATTATAAATTAATTATCCGCGACAATATTATTGTACAGAAGGGATTTACGAAACTTCGAAACTTGCTGGCGAGGAAGGCGTCTGGGAACAGAATGGTCTGGAAACTTCGTTTCGACCCAATCTTACTTTGATCATCTGCGCAGAGAGTGTTGCTTGTTTAAGAATGTTGTCCGCTCACAAAAATATGGATTCGCGATGCTTACAGCGGCATTTAATATATCAATTTTATAAACACACACTTAGAATTGATCCTGGTGGTTATATTAAAAACATTTTTTATGGTTGAAATATTAAACAATATTTTTTGGTTTCTCCCTTGAGCCTTCTGACGTCCAGCTGTGCACATACGGCTTTCTAAAATGGACCCAGTATGTTTACTGAAGAGATAAATCCGATAGAAGTGTAGATTTTTTCTCATTTCGGGGAAATGTACAAGTGATCTTAGTTTTAATATTTTTCTGAAAATGGATTTGTCTTTCCCAAACCGTTCGACAGTTGTTGATAAATTTAATAATGGAGTGTAATCAATATATACTATAAAATAATGTGTACTACAATGTGCGTGCCGCTGAAACTCAGAAACGACTCCCGTTACCATAATGAGGCATCTATCCCCCATACATGAAGAGAGTTCCCGTTTTTACATGAAGGGCGTGCTTTTGAAGATAGGGCTGGAAGTTTCGAACTCTAAAAATTTCCAGGGCAGCCCAGAACATTCGAAAGTATTTTAGAGCATTCCAGAACATCTCGGAACATTCTGGAATGTTGTGGAATGTTCGGAAATAGTCTGGAACATTCAGGAACATCCCGGAAACTCCCAGATCATTGTGAAACACTCCACACCACTCTCGAATGATGTGGAATGTTTTTATCAGTAATTGATTTTTTTTTATCTCAATGTGTTTTATTTTATTCTGTTATTCATTATTTTCCCTCTTTTGGTAGATAGTGTTGGATGTTGTGTGTTGTGATTGTCCTATTTTATATTTAAATTTATGTAGCACTGAACACTTACTTATCATTTCTTCTAATCTCGATGTGTAGAGCCCTTTATCGTAAACTTTCGCGTTTATGCCACCTCTTACTAAAATATCGCCATAAAATGTCTTGTCTAAAATCTCTTTTGTCTGTGGCGCATCTAACTTTCTCTGTTGGTCTCTAAATGGCGTGTCTTGTCATTCTTGAAAACATTCTACTTTCTCAATCATACAAACAGTCTCTCACTATTGTTATTATCCTCGTCTAAACTCTGCTTGTTTAGCATTAAATCAAACCGTCTTTCGCTTCTGCTAACATTAATTAGTCTAAATTATTGTCGCCAGTCTAGTGTTCAGACCAAAACCACTCTGTACAAAATTATTCATCAGAATAAACAGAATCAATATCCAGTACCAAACACAAGTGTTTTTAATACAAAAGGATTACCTCAAAATACCTCTCTCTATCATTCATTGTACGGTTCCTCGGTGTGGAACAGAAGGAAGTCAACAAGGGCAGCTCAGACTTACAACCTGACTACAGATTATCTGGAGAGAACCACACCGGGATCTGCGCAGATAGGTACTAATAATAAAGGAAAACCTAATGATCTGGATTGCGAATAACGAAGGTTAATAAAAGGGGACTAGCGGAGGAACACGGCGAAATATTAAGGAAAATAAAAATATATTTATCAAAAGAAACAAACAAATTGAAGTCAGGATTTTTTCATTAAAAACGTTACAACTTCTGTGTGGTAGGTAAAAGGTAAATAATTTAAATAGAGCTAAATATTTTTCCTTTCGCTAGAACAAAATTATAATAATATAATGATATTGAATTATTTTTGCACCACAAAACCTTTGGTGGAGAACAATTCTTATTTTACACTGAATCTTTGTAAAATTCTTCTATTGTTTTTTAGTCTGAAGCTAAGACACAATCTTAGGTAATTTATTTTATTAGTCCAGACCAAAGTGGGTCAGTCGCTTATTTCTGGATAAAAAGCATAAATCTCCAGTAATTTATACGTAAAATCCCATACAAAAGAAATCCCTTGCCAACGCCATGCAAAAAAAACATGCTAATGGAAGAAATCTCCCATTGTTGCAAATGTATGTAAAGCATTTTTGGCCAGAGAGAAAAGAAAAAGAAATATCCACAATAGGCAAACAATGTATTTATTTTCTTGTCTATGATCTACGCACATACTAAAAGAGAGTGGTAGATACTCTAAGAATCGCCTTGTAAATTACCACCGTTCAGATTGAATCTTTGCTTGAATTGCAGTGGCCGTATTTATTGAACAGTTCTGAAGAGCCAGGAACCTCACAACCTCCCTTCTACTCATCTCCTTACCCCACATCTTTCCCCCTTCCTCACAACCATAAAAATGCCTCCCATGTGCAGGATGCAAGATTTTTAAAAATATCGATATATCGATATCGATGTATGTCGAAGTAAGTCGATATTCATATATCGGTCTAGCAGGCCGATACATCGGTCTAGTAGGCCGGTATACCAATATTTCTTCTTTTTTTAAAAGCTTATAGAAATCCAATGTAGTTGTAGTTATATCAAACGTTTATCGATTATATATTTTTTATTCTTAGCTAATCACAAAATTTGGATAGGTATATAAAATAAAATTATTAGTAAAAATATTCCCGGTACTATTCAACCAGCGTTTTACACAAATAACTAATTGAAGAAATATATACTCAACAATAAAGATAGCGAAATTAAAGCAAAAAAATCAGGGGTTTACAAACTCAATTGTAATGATTGTAGTTCGTTTTATATAGGTAGAACTTATAGAAACTTTGAGATTAGGGTTAAAGAGCACCTCAGAGCACTAAATGGCAATAGCGATTCTGAGTTCGCAGACCATTTATTAAAATATGATCATAGCTTTGACATAAATTCAGGTCTTCAAATATTACATACAGGATATAAAACATCGCAAATCAATAATTTAGAAATTTTAGAAATAAGAAAAAATGTAAATTCCAAAGCTGACATAATTAATAAGCAAAAAATTTTTGTTAACCCTGTTTTAAATATCTTCCCACTTAACCGGCCTTTTACTTCTATTAGCTTGGTAATCCCCAATTCTTCGAAACGCCCACCATTGTCAACCCTTCCCCCTCCTTCAATTTCTTCTCTCCATATGTAATCTATAATTAATTTTTTAACTTTAGTATACTTTTATTCCTGAAGAAGTGAACATGGTTCACGAAACATGTTGATAGTATAAAATATAAAAAATAAAGTGATGTAAACTAAGTTATTTTCTTTTAATAAATAAATAATGACATCATAAAGTAACAACCTTTTAGAAGAAGTTTTCTTCGAAAAAATAATATAAAATATGTTTTTTTTTCATAAATTTGTTTTAAAAACATAATGCCATTGTTTTGTAGCAGCTAAAGAACTTAAAAAAAGTAACCTTGACAGTCTAGTTCCTTGTGGCCGGTTTCTGCTTTGAATTATAGTGGCTCCTGCCTTTGAAAAAAGACGTTCAGAAGGAACACTTGTTGCCACAATTAGTAGATGACTTATTGCCACTTTAAAAAGACTGCGATATACACTTTGCATCTATTGCCATGTTTCAACAATATTTATTTTAGAGTATTTATAGGGATCAGAAAGATATAACGTAAGCTCGTCGTCACCGCCAGTTTTTTCTTTCACCCGATTTTGTGGGTATTTTAATTTGGGCGGGTTTTTCGACACTTCGATACGATATCTTGTGTTTTTCGATATCGATAAATATCGATATTTTTAGGGGTCGATATATCGATATTTATCGGTTTTCCGATATATCGTTGCATCCCTACCCGATTTGAATGGAAACCTACGTCACCACTGATTTAATACATTTTAGTTCTAGCCTATTTAACTTCCGATCTGTCGCTCTAATATTTATATAACACCTGCCACCGTATCGCCATTCCAATTGAATTTTACGTTGATAATGAAACACAGATGTGAAATTTAAGGCCGGGTTTGTCTCGAAACACGCCCACAAGGCATTTCTTGTATTATTCTTCACTACAAGCTCACAAAATACCCCTATTGGGGTAGCCATAGTCCCAGCGGGTCTGTATGGTTGAGAGCAGTTGCGGTATTTACAAAAAAAGGATGCGCGCCAAAAAATAATTAACAATTATACATCTTTTTTAAAAATGTTCTCCCATAATAAGCAAATGCTTGTGTGTACGGGAAGAAGTATTATTTGTTTAGTTATTTTGATTATTGTGATTAGCATTGTTAAGAACCTAAGTAATGTGAAATGTTCCTGTGAAATGCGAAACATTATTCAAGTCAATGAACTTTTAATTTTCAAAACTGGAACTACTTATTAAGTCAGACAAGCGATAAAATAGAAACATAACATTATTTTATGATTTTAATTCGAAATGCTTTAGTAAAGGATATGTTTTAGTGGCTCGTTCATATATACATTTTTTGAATGGCTATCCCTTTCATAAGCAGTGCTACATTTGTTGTTCGATTATTAAGTACGTGTCTTGTATTTTTATATTGTCGCTGGATAGATGTCGAAATTTTTAAAGTTTTCTAACATTCGCAATCCGAAGGTTGCGGGATCGAATCCCGGCGTGCGCGAATAAATTTTATTTGTGTAACCTATT